>JAJHUR010083599.1:15415-52054 GCA_027495735.1 Lutjanus campechanus | reverse complement strand
CACACACACACACAAGCCTCTCTATACTCCTTCCCCTATTTCTCCACAAACCAATGCTCTTCTCCACACATTCTGACACTTCCATCCCCATCTACCTCTCCGTCACCTCCCTCTCTTCTCTCCATCTGCAATGCAGCAGCTATTCATAGACAATAATGATCAGCAGGCCTTGTGGGAGCCATCCCATCCAGGCGCCCAGGGCACCCAGCAGACCAGCAGCCAACCATCCAGCCAGAGCCTTCATCACCTTGTGCTGTAACCCCTGGGATGACCAAAGGATGAGCCAGAGCCACAGAGCCAGAACACAGTGTGTTCTGGATGGAGTCCCACCAACAGGACAGTAGGGATGCTTTAGGAGCCCCACTCTAGCAAAAATCAATAAGTCAAACAGCCGAGGTCAGTTTGTGAATTATACAGACGGGAGATGTGTTACTCATAAATTGGCCCCACAGACTCTAACAGCCCAGCCTGCACGGAGTCTCACTTTTTCCATAAATAAATGACTGAGCAGAGCAGATGAATACAGCTGATTTAACTTTTGTTTGCCGGATTCTGAGAAGCACAGGGCTTTTCTTCAGTTTCAGGATGTACTAGCAGCTAAGTGTGGGCCCACCCTGCTGCTCTATCTGATCAATACTACAAACAAAGTCAATACGCACACACAAGCCGAGTGTGCAAGGAGGCGTGAAAACAAGCAGAAGCTGTATCATTAAAGTAGAGAAATAACAAAAGGTCAGAGCAGGGGAGCAAGTTGTCACAGTGAACCAGACTAGATACACATCTAGCTGTTTGGGATGATTTGAATATTTTGATTAAAATGCTGACCAAAGAGCTAATATACTGCTTTACCCCACACCAATAAAAGATGGAAACTACCCATATATGACACCATAAAAACTCATTATTTCTCACATTCAAGGATATTTTTCAATAGGGACATGATCACGTGTAGTATAAAGACCTTGTGATATTCACATCCGATCTCTTCAAAGCCTTTACTTAAGTGCCTACACAAGCTCTATGATCAAAAGCTTGTGAATGTATTAAATAGACTGTACACGCTCTAGCGTGTTGCAATCCTTATTTTTCATCACAACTCCAACTAAAATATTCATTTGTGTTCCTGTCTTGCATATTGATTGACTGCCTTAATTCCTCCCTAAGCTTTAACTGCATCAGGAGACAAACTTGGCCCCGCTCCCTGCTGCTGGTTGGTTTCTACCCAACAAGAATGGTAATATGTCTACAACCGCCTGTGATTTGGGGAAACAGAATGGATTTCAGGTGTTATTTCATGCTGTTTGAGTTTTAAGCTGGGGTAGGCAGTTTATTTTTGGCATCATTAGACAAATGTTCTATAATTACCTTTCAGCATAATGTAATTCAAGTGGTCTGGGAGTAAGCTAGACTTCTGCTCTTCCTCTTGGCTGTTTTCAGGCTAAATCTACCCATGACAGAAGGCTTTGGCCAATCACAGGTCGACAAGATAGTTGATTTTTGAGTCTCATTTCCAAAATGTAAGTATTTGATGACTTGGGAAGGCTCATTTATACTAAATGTTAGATATACATACAGATATGGATGAAGCCTGTTCAGCCTCTGCATTCATTTTGTCCATATTTCTGTTTGTTTTGTAAAAGTTTATGGATACTGCAAGGAGCAGTACCACTGCTTATTGTGGGGGCAATGTAGCAATGTAGCTAATAATTCAAGCAAGACAAAACCACAGGGCACGAAAAAGAATGTTTAAAAATCTAAAAGTGCTTGAAATGATATTCGTCATCAGTTAATGAAAATAATTCTTCATCCACATGTTGCGATGTATTTAATGGCCACACAGACCACTGCTATCTGCATCTTTCTCAAGAGGTACATTATTACAACCTCCAGGGTGGCCATGTTTGTTGTTGCCAGAAACTTTTGACTCTTCCTCTTCTTATTTGGAGTTACTTTTGACTTGAGTGGTGCCCCCTAGTGGATGTATTGATTAACATCCATGCCAGCGTGAATGATGCATGGAAGTATCTGCGCAGTGACAGTGACATTGTTTGAAGTGAACATGTCTATATTCGTACGTAAAGGGGGTATGAATGAGCCTCAGTATTAAAGGGTTACATGGATAACTTCATAATGCTGCCTTTTGTATTTCCAGCCATAGTGGTTCTCTCTCCTGCAGAGCCCTGCACTCAACCCCAACAAAACTATAGAGAGTGTAAACCAATGCATTTCTGCCACTCTCACGATGAAAATGCTGTCCTGTTACTCGGGGAGTCTGGGAATGGGGCTCTGAGGGCGAATGAAGCAGAGGAATGACGGGCCATTCAGCTCTGGTCTCCTTCAGTTGGATCTAATCATTGGTCACTTGGCAGGAGCCTCCTTGAGCCGCCTTATGTTATTGGTCTCCTGGCTGTGGTAGTCCAAGGCTATCACTCAAAACTCTCTGGCACAGCTTTACGGCTGTACGGCATTCTGGACAAACACACACAAACACGTGCAACAAAATGCCACCATGAAATCCCATTCACACACCCTTCACACCCGATAATCATCCTGTTTATGTGCATTCACACATGCAAGCATGCATGCACACAAGCACACCCACAAACAGCAATATGTGATTCTATTTACACACACTCTTAGAAATAATGGTTCCAAAAGGGTTCCTCCTGAAGGGCTGAGGTTCTACCCTGAACATTTGCTTCTGAAGAACCCTTTTTTTTGAAGAAAGTGTTTATCAAGGGTCCTTTGAAAAACTAAGGGTTGCATTAAGAACCCTTTTTATCCAGAGAACCTTTGGTGTAAAAAAAAGAGCTCTTCAAAGATTGTTGAAATCCTTGAAGAACTCTTTCACCAAGTGTTCTCTGTACCATAAAAGGGTTCTCGACAAAATCCCCTGTAATCCCCTGTGTGGGTTCTAAATAAAACCATTGGGAATAAAAGGTTCTCAATAGAACCCTCTGAGTGTGTTCTAGATAAAACCTTTGGAGTACACGAGGGTTCATGGTAGCACCCTCTGGATGGGCTCTAGATAAAACCCCTGGAATCTATAAAGGTTCCTGGTAGAACCCCCTGACTGTGTTCTAGTTAAAACCCTTGGTATATAAAAAGGTTCTTGGTAGAACCTCTGGGTAGGTTCTAGATAAAACCCTTGGAATATAAAAAGGTTCCCAATAGAACCCACTGACTGTGTTCTAGATAAAACCTTTGGTATATAAAAAAGGTTCTTGGTAGAACCCCTAGGTAGGTTGTAGAAATATAAAAAGGTTCCCAATAGAACCCACTGTCTGTGTTCTAGATAAAACCCTTGGAAGGAAAAAAGGTTCCCCATAGAATCCCCTGAGTGTGTTCTAGATGAAATCCTTGTAATATAAAAAGGTTCCTGGCAGAACCACCTGGGTGTGTTCCAGGTAGAACCCTTTATGTATAAAATGGTTTTCTGTAGAACCCCCAGGATGGGTTCTTGTTAGCACCCTTAGGAGGTGGAGCAGTTCTTGGTCGAAGATTTTTCCATAGAACCTCTCATAGGGGGTTCTCGCTGGAACCATTCACTGATGGTATAACCCTTCATGTTGGGTTATAGGTAGAAGTTTCTGAAAGTGTCCAAAGTGCAACCTTTATAAAAGGTTCTACCAAGAAGCAAAAGGGTTCTCCTATGGGGACAAGCCAGAGAACCCCTTATGGTTCTAGTTAGCCTCTTTATTTTAAGAGTGTGTAAGCATTCAACTACACACACACACACACACACACACACACACACACACAGATAGAAAATCCAGAGGCAAATAAAAACAGGTAGCAGTCATCTGGGGAGAGCTGTCGTAAAAGATTTTATGGGGCCAGAAAGTGAAACATTATCTGTCTGGCCCGGCTGTGATGATCAGCTCATCTCTCATGACTGATGTTCATCCTCCAATGGCCTTCTTCCAACCTCCCCACCCTCTCTTTCTATCTTTCCTTTCTCTTCCTCTTTTCTGTCGTCTTTTTATTCCCTACACTGTACTCAGTTTTGAAACATTCCCCTCCCTCCGTTCCTCGCCTCCCACACTATCCCCTCGTCTCCCCAATCTCCTTCCCAACCTCAATTTCCTGCTCCCCATCCCTGCTATTACACTGTGACACCAGGGGAATGTGTGTGTGTGTGTTAGTGTGTGTGTGTGTGTGTGTATTTGTGTGTGTGTGTGTAATGGTGGGACCATGGCTGTGATTCCCTGAGGTGTAGACCTGCAGGGACGATGCTGCAAGAGCCATTGTTCTGTATCAGCTCACAGGCATACACACATCATGACTTGCGTGCATATGCCCACACACATACAGTACACACACGCATGCACACACAAACAGCTCTGAAAGAAAAAAAGAAAACATAAACCCACTATATATTCTGCATGCATACACATAGAAAACACAAGGACAGACTTTCATTCAAGTCACAGCCCATACATCACACACACATACGCACACGCTCTCACTGGCTGTTTCCGTTGTGTAATCGGAGTGTTGGTTGGTACTGTAGCTGCAGGCGAGTCCGTCCTTGAGACACAGAGCAGGCTCAGACTGCCCAAGCAAATAATTACCTCTCCACACTGACACGCCGGCTCCTCCCAACATATGAACGAGAAGGAGTGTGCATGTGTTTCTGTGTTTGTGTGTGAGTGAGTGCAATTAAATTTATGTGGAGGCACAGTAATCACTGTTATTGAGCAGAAAATTTATTTCACACCACAACAAGAAGGCTTACAGGGTTGAAGAAGACCAAAAGTTTGAGCATGTGTGTTAACCTGTATGTCTATCTCTGTGAGGACCATTTTGAGTTGTGGGAGTGAGGACATTTTTTTGTAGCATGAGGACATTTTGGCCAGTCCTCGAATTGGGCTGGACCTTCAAAGACCTACAGTGTGTAAGATTTAGGGGGATTTATTAGTAGAAGATGGCAGAAATTGAATATAATAGTCATAGGTATGTTTTCATTCATGTACAATCACCTGAAAATAAGAATCATGTTTTCGTGACAGAGGGGGTAGATTCTCCTCCATGGAGTCTGCCATGTTGCACCATTATGTGTCTACAGTAGCCCAAAACAGACAAGGCAAACACTAGCCTGACTCATGGGTACTCTGTGGGTATAAACCTGCCATTGGACGTTTCTGTCAGCATTGTTGGAGCTGTGTTTTCAAAGTCCTCAGAAAACAAGAAAAACCTCTATGATAGCAACCTACACACTGAAAATGGCAAACTAGCGACTAACTAATGGTATGATTGTAAGCTAGTGAGTCATGTTAATGCCTGGGCTCAAATGTTTTACCAAAACTAGTTTCCCCCGACACTATTTTGCTGGGGACCAACCCTGCTTCCTGTGCTTAGCACCGACCAAGACAAATGTGATTGGTTTGGAGAAATACAAACAAGCCAGGGCATCTTCTCCCTGCATAGCAGAATGATAATGTGTGGAGCAAGACCTTTCTCCAGCACTGAGTGCTGTGGAGAGAAGTCTAGATATGCAAGACTAGCCAAACAGTGGCTCTAGATATGGCCTTTCATGGCCACCATAGGTTCTCCTACATGCTTGGAAGGGGAGAGTGAGGTGAGTTGTTTGCAATCTGAAATCTACATATCAGGACTTTAAGAACCACTGTGAAAAATGTGGTAGGCTGAGTCTAGAGCCAGTGTTTGGATTGTTTAGGCCACTGTAGAGTCATGGCAGTGCAACACGGTGGCCTCTGTCAACATACTTGACTATTATATTCCATTTCTGTCATAATCTGTGAATTAATCCCCCTAATCTCACACACTGGACCTTTAAGATTCAGTTTTAAGGTTAGAATTAGAATTAGGTTTAGTCTAGTTTAGGGTAAGGGATGGGATTAGACATTTAGCCATGATGGTTAAAAGAATACACACACACTCCTATAATACTGCTGAACCCATGGACCCACGGACAGTTGAACAAAAGAGATCAAAATTGATGCAGCAGAACCAGAGATATCTTTTTTGTTTCACACATTCTCCCTCCTTGTCAAAACCTGGGACTTATATTGCCCATGTAACTCAACCACTGACAGTTTAGAGATTTGGTGAGTTAGGCTACTGGCGGCTAATGTAGCCTTCCAGCTGTTACACTCAAGCAGATTTTCTTAATTTTTTAAACTTTTGTCGTCTTCAGCCTGAACTAAGTGACATCAATGGAAGCAATGTATCAGATTTTGTGCAGCTCCCTCTGGAGCCACAAAACTCTTTATACAACTTTTCAGCCGTCCTCCTCAAGACCTGACTTTGCTGTGTAAAATCCATGGAGTTAGCTTCGGGGTAAAGGCTGGGGAATGCATTATGTAAATGAGGATCCTCACAAGTATAGAAGTACAAACGTGTGTGTGTCTAATCTGGATAAAATGCAGACCACCTTCAGCTGGTAATTTCCCTCTTATCCTCTATCATGACATCAGTCAATAGGAGAACCACACAGATCTACGGTGGCATTCTCTGTGGTCTCTGTGTGTGTGTGTGTGTGTGTGTGTGTGTGTGTGTGTACGTGCGTGCGTGCACTGGGCTCTATCTGCATTTGGGAGTGTGTGTTTTAGTTCCAGACGGACTATGTTGTCCCAGTTTCCCGAGAAGTAACTAATAGAAGAGATGAAAGAATAAAAGAAACTCCACATCAGTCCATCAGCAAATTTTAGATTCCCCACTTCTCCGCTCCTCCCCCACCCTCTCTTTTTTGATTTTTTTTTTTATTATCACATTTGTGTGTTATCAGACAGAAAACATGCAGTAAAGTTCATGAGGGGGATTCAATCTCGCACGGTCCCTCAGCTCACTGAGCAGTGGAGCGGCTCATCCATTTCTTTAATGCCTCCTTTACTTTTCTTTTCCTCTTTTGATCACCTCCTTTAACAACCTCCCCTGTCCATTTAGTAATGTCTCCTCCACTCCTCTCCCATCCATTACCCTTGTTCTCTCATTTCTTTTGCCATCCTCCCCCCTTCGAGAGATGGATCTACTGTATGAGGAAGTGTTAATTAGGCGTGTCTTGTGTGTGCGACCAGTAGATGGTTTTGAGTTTAGAAGTGGGAGGAAAAGCCAAAAGAGACGGGCATAGAAGGAGGCAGAGAGAAGTAGAAAGAAAGCCTTTGTGATCCAAGATGCAGCAACACAGCGGGCAAGGATCAAAACACACAGACTGCCCACAATTACATCCATGCCTTGCACTGACAGGCTTCAGGAGTACAGATTAAATATAACAGGATTATGTAATTAGTATTCAAAAAAGTGTAACTGTACTCTATTACACTTACAGAACAAGAAGACTTAATCAGATTACAGATACATTTGGTAAAAATGGGGATTATTAGCAGGATTACAGTTTTAAAATACATTTTAAAATAAAGAACAATATACAGTACTACCATGCACAGTGCTCACACATTATAAGACTTTATAACACCACTCTAGTCTTTAGTGAAACTAGCTTGTCTTACAGTCGGTTCATTATCGTGGCATCTAGTGGAAAAATTGGTGGAAATTGCAATGTTATTTTGTCTTTAAATCAGAAAAGGATAACGGTCGGAAACACTACTGCACATATTCAGTGGACCGTATAACCAGGAAACAAACCTGGAATCTAGAAAACTTTTTTGGCCTAAGCACCAGGTGAGCACCGGTCATTGGACTGGAAGGGCAGCATCTTTGCATACATCACCTAGTTCATTATAATACATGTAAACTACACAGACCACTAGCGTTAGCTATACAGAAACCCAGTTAGCCAACTAAGTTATCAATACTACTACTAAAAAATATTCTGTGGCAGTGTGTGGCAAAAACAGAAGCTCCAGGATAAGTTTCTGACAGTTTACTTGTTGGTGTGTGATGCATGAATAGCATACTTAACAAAGTAACATTTCAATGTACAAGTACATTTAAATGCACATATCTAGCGCTTTTAATCCTAACACGCATTTGCACAACAAAGGGAGGAATAGCTGACGAACTATAAACCTACAAATGAACATAAAACATTAAATGTGACTAAACATTTTCACCATATTTTGTATTGAGGTAATCCAAAAATAATGCAAGGTAATCAAGTTAAGTAACATTGCAATACTTGGATTACATTACTAACCACGTTTAACAGGTAATTAGTAACCGTATTGGAATACATTTTTAAAGTAATCCTCCCAAGTCTGCACATACACTCTTTGTATGTGATCAAATATTGGAGCAGAAACCTTCTATCCTGCTCCCTCTGCACTGAGGAAGACTTTGACGCGCTTTTGCTGCCATGTTTTATTCAACACAAATGTAGAGAGAAAAATATGTTATTGAGAGTGTGTGTATGTGTAGTTAAAAAGATATGTGCTGCGTGGAAGCATTTTTCTACCAGGTCTGGGAGGCTGAGAATACACACATCACAACCACACACGCTCTCATATGCACACACAAGGCTTTGGAGTGAGAACCAAACTGTCCAATTACTTTGATCCATGCCTGTTGCTGTGGGGAGAGGAAATAGTTTCTCCCCGTTTGCCTTAAAGCATATCACCTGGGTACACACACACTGAAATGCACACTTACACACACACACACACAAACACAACATAATGGCTAAGGTCTGGCTCGCTAGCTCTGGTTCCTCTAATTGCCTGAGAGGAGGAAGAATGGAGAATGCGAACTGCCAAACTTAACCACATTTGTCGAGCTGTGCATCTGTTTAACAACCCCAGAGCATGAGGAGGAGGAAGAGGAGGAGGAGGACGATGATGATGATGATGAGCCGCAGCTAAAAAGCGATGGCCCCTGGCTCTCATCCAGTCTAATCAAACTCCTTGTTATATCAGCTCCTGCCCAAACAAACACCCACATGTACATCTTTTTGGAGCAGAGGCAGCAATCGATCTGCTATTGATCTGTCGAGGCCTGACATTTGGCCTTGGTGCGTGTACCTGCTCAACTCTGACATTAAATTCTGCTGCTGCAGGACAAACTGAAGTTTATGAGCAGATGTTATGAGATTATATGACCCCTGACAAATCACATGGCACCCTCCAGCAGCAGCAGCAGCGGCAGCAGCAGATAGAACGGTGGCAGTCCATCCAACAATAACCATGCAGTAGGAACACCATGTTCAAACCGTTAATCCTATTGATCACTGAAATACAAAGTATGACACTGAATTTATACTGTAAAGGAATATACAACCTTGTATATATCCTTGCCATAAATAGAGGTGAGAAGAAATCTTGTCTTGATTATAATATTCTTGTATTTGTTTGTTTGCATTGATTATCAGAAAATTATATCTATGGTCTCCTCAACTACTCCACCTTTAGAAAAAAAAATCAGAGCTCAAAGGTGATCAAGCCTTTATCCACAGACTCTAGAACAGTTCACCTTTAACGGACAGGTCGTTCCACATTTGCCAATTTTTAAATCTCATGGTAAGACCTTTCTCTTTACAATCGATTGTAAAGTCATCACAACTTCACATCACACTTCACAAAACTGTCTAAAAACACGAAACATGTGTTATATATTTTGTTGAACTGTGTACTTATATTACACTAAATGTTTCCAAAAATGTTCAAACTCACAGAAACCTAATTTTATTCAGGGTTACAGTGTGTTTCCTACTAGTTGCCACCAGTTGCTATAACTTCCGGGAAAACAGGATACGTTGAGAGTGAGGAAGGAAGTGAATGTGACTAAACATAATGTGAATAAAACTTTAATAAATTTCCTCATCAACTGATATGATTTCTGCCTGAGTCATGTCAGGAATATTTTCATCAGCTATTAAAAATTTGTCATTGTTTTAATGTGAGAAACCCCTCGCTGCAGAACTTCCATATTGTGTTTGGACTTGACTTGATTAAACGCACACTTAAACATGCATTAACAGATTTTTTGGCTACTTGGAGCAATAATTCATTTCTTTAGAGTCATGTTTTTGGCTACCTGATGAATCCAATGTTCACTCTCTTGCCTCTTTAGCTGCTAAATGCTCCAGTATGTTCACCAGCTAGTTGCTAATTTTCTCTGTTGGCCTGCTGTTTGGTGCCTGGTGGGAAGCGTTCAATGGGTTTATCAGTTTGCTGAGTTTTTACTGAAAGCCTGATGCTGCTAGAAATGCTGATGAGGGCGGAGAGAGAAACTACTTATGAACCATTAATGGTCCGGTGTGTCAGATTTACAGGGATTAATCGGCAGAATATGGCAAAAATGGAATGTAATATTCACAGGTATGTTTCCTAAGTGTATAATCATATGAAAATGAAAATCAACAAAATGGATAAAACAAACACTGACTCTAGATATGGCCTTTTTTGTTTTGCAGCCATCATAAATAGGGCAGATGATTTACTGTTTCTGTTGCACTTATTCACTCAACTATTTTTATTTTCACCATTTAAATGTATTTAAAAATTTCAGCACTTTGGTCAACAGCTGTTGTTTTTCTGTGTACACCCACCCCTAAACCAGCATTAACAGATTTTAAGGCTAATTAGGGGCAGCATGTAGCCTCAGTTTTAGCTAACAGTTGCCCATTAACACAACCAGCAGACACAGAGCAACATTTCAGTCATGTCCACCTGATTAATGGTCTAATATCACTCTCTTTCTAACTTTGGTTCGGTTTCCACCAACTCCTGAAGGAAATATCTGTCTCTTTAGCTGATAAATGCTCTGCTATGCCCACCAGCTAGTCACTAATTTAGTCTTGTTTATTTGGTGCCCAGCAGGTAGCGTACAGTGGGTTCATTAGAGCTTTTTTGCTGAAAACAGCTGCATGATGCTGCTGGAAATGATGCTAATGAAGGTGGTAAGAACCAAAACAGTTGTGAGCCATTAAACCAAAACAATGATAATCCTCTATGGGTTCATCACTAGCAACCTCTTTCACATTCTGTATAGTCATTTGATCCACTGTTAATAGACAAATATTAATTAGAGCAGATTTAAAAACCAAAGTTGTGTACAGGAGAAAAGAAAGTCAGAAGATTAAGAGATTGTGCGGTTATTTTGGAAAAGTGCAGTGTAGAGTTATGCTAAGTAGGCGCTGGTTGATAGATTCAAGAAACAGCAACAGATAAAAAAAAGTACACTAATAACCAACCCACTTCTTTTCTGTAGTCAGAATTCCTCACAGCACGAATCCCATCTTTACATAAATTACTCGTCTGTGTGAAAAATGACACAAACGATCACTAATCCTCCCATTTGTGTGTGTGTGTGTATGTGTGTGTGTGTGTGTTTGCATGTGCACATGTCGGGTTGTTTGCTGTGTTAAAATCGCTGAGGCATGAAGTTTGCAGCTGCACACACCAGGAGATAATACACATCCTGAATTATTGATGGAAATGAAAACAACTCTATTTTTCCTTTTACTCTCTTTCTCCGTCAGTAACTGTCTCTCCTCCTTCCTCTCTTCCTTTCTCTCCGCCCTCAACCATTTGGCAGTTTAACAGCTCTCTAATGGCAGCAACACTCAAATGGTCCCTCTTTGGTTTACCTTGTAAGCACATACACATGTTATGTACACACAAGCACACACAGAGGCACCAGCAAATAGTTGAAGTCACAAATAACAAGCCAAACTTTGTATAAAATTAGACAAAAACTCGAAACATGTTCTTTGTTAAAGGGTTTAACACTGTCTAAAAAGGAAGATATTATGTCTAGATTATGTCTCATTAAAAGCATGACTTGCCTTGTTACATTAGTGTACTGTTGGGTGTATAGTGTCTAATTAGCAGGCTGATTTTTATTTATTTATTTATTTCACAACCCAAAATTACCTCAAGCAGCGCTAAAAGATTATCTTCTTATTATTATTGTTATAGTATTTTTAAGATTTCAAAACAAAGTATGAACATTTGTTGTAAAAGTAAACCAGCATAAAAATGAGCTACTAAAATACAAGGATCAGTGTGGAGCAGAGAGCAAAAATTATTTTGTGAAATAAATAAAATAAATAAATAATTAATCTCCCAACAATTGCCAGTTTAACACACAAACAAATATATTAATAAATCACTGGCGAGGTGCTGCAAGCCGCATCTCTATTCATTTTAAATCTGTGGAAAACCTGCAGAAATGTTGTTGGCCTGCTAATTAGGGTGTAACTACTGTCTAATAAAGAACATATTATTTCTAGTTTTTGTTAATTCACTACAAATTAGGGCTTTTCTCATATTAGTGTACTGTAAATTAAAGTGCGACCACAGTCTCTCGGTATAAAGCAGGTGTGTGTGTTTGCTCTTGCATGATGCACACAGGTCTCCTTGCAGGGCAGGTAGCAGGTGGCAGGTGGAGGATAGCAAAGTGCTTACGATGCAGTTCATCAGCACTATACCTCAGTTAGTCCTCCCTCTCTTTAGCGCTCCATAGTTCTTTTTTTTCCTGTTTCCCTACTGACATCTTTTCTCCATTTCTGTCCATCTCCACAAACCACATTTGTCTCTGTTATTTTTCCCTTCTGCTTTTTCCCCTCATGCTGCAGTGCCTTCTTATCCTGTTCAGTCTCCTCCTAAATGGGCTAAGTGTTGAGGGAGGAGAGGAAGTAGAAAACACAAGGGAGCGAGAGATGGAAAGAGAGAGAGAGAGAACATTTATGGACAAATACAGAGCAGGCCTTAATAATTTACTCTGACCTGCAGCCACAAGCCAATCACTCCAGTAGAAATGAGAGAGCGAGAGAGAGAAAGCAGTGGGGGGAAGACAGAAAGAGAGAGAGAGAGAAGCTGCTATGTTGGTACTGACAGTCCCTTGATACTATGATAAATTATTTGAGGCGATACACTGGTCTAAAAGCCTTGAAACATTCACTGTCAAATGTCAAGAACAGAGAAACTGAGGTATCCATTAAAGAAAATCTGGAAAGAAGAAGAAAGAATTTTAATCTAATGACACACAGCAGAGCTCTGTAGCAAGCCAGTGTTTGGGTTGTATGATCTTATTGGGATTTTTTCTCTACTACATGTGAGAGTTTCTCTGAACAAAGTGAAATATTTATAATATGATGGTTTGAGGTCAGAGACTGTGCCAGAATATCTTGTTCAGGAAGTCATTTTATACACTGGCAGAGAGAGCTGCAACTTAAACCTGCATTAATTGATTTTTTGGATAATTTTGGGGCAGTAGAAGAGTCTGTGAACACAACACTAACATTTGATCACCTTATCAAGTTCCTGTGGGGAACATGTACGCAAACAGTTGTCTATTTGCACATCCAGCAGACAGGAGTCAACATTAGCATTCATTTGGACCCATGATTCTGGGCAACTGATGAATATAATGATAAATGTAAACTAAATTTTAAGCTCTGTCTCAGTCTCCACCTGAGGAGAATATGCGTCTTTAGCTGCTAAATGCTCCACGAATGGTAGAATGGCAGGTTAAAACTGTCTACAATTTGTTGTTGGGTAGGAAGCATCAACTTGTTCAGTGAAACAAACCAAAGACAGCAAACCAGAACAGAGCACGCTTGATGCAAGAGGGAGACATGCCAGAGGAGCTTAAGGTGTAGGGTTTGATTTTTTTTTTTTTTTTTATTGGTAAAAAATAAACAAAAAGAGTGACATAAAGATAGACACAATGTAACACACAGTACATACAAAAAAAACCAACAACATAAAAGCATTAGACACAGTGATGCGTTAAGAGTCCAAGAGTGGTGATGTAGAGGACAGCTTAGACGGTCAAGACTGTGCGTGTGTGAGTGAGTGTGTGAGCGTGTGTGTGTGTGTGTGTGTGCGTGTTGTATGTTTGCAAGCGAGGCAGTGATCCATGTGTAGTGATCCACAGTATACAGAGTATGTTTGGGGAGAGTAAGAAAGATAAATAAACAACAACAACAAAATCAATAATTAAGTAAAAAGGCAGTGTCCACATTTTAGTAGTAAGATATACTTAATATACTTAATATTGAAACATTTTTAGAATATATTCCTAGAATAGACATTATGATGAGAATTTAAAAAAGGTGAGTATACAGTAACTTTTTGAATTATTATTGATTAATCATTAATTACTAATTAATAATGTGGCAATAAGGGGCATGGCCGGACCATGCCACCAGAGGGGGAGTGAGACCTACTTCACCTGGGGCCCGAGTAAGGCGAATATAAGCTCCCGCAGGAGACAGGAGGGGCGGGGCAGTAAATTTTGATGGGCGGTTGCACTGAGCCACGCCCAGGCCCAGCAGAGGACACTGGCCCATTGCAGGTCTGCTCCTGCCTTGAGGGAGGGAGTGTGCCGGCTGCAGAGTGCTGTTTTTTTCTTTTATTGTCAGTCAATTTTAATTAAATTTTTTTGTTTATATGTATATATGTAGGTATGTCTACATATAACCTTAAAGTGATATTCCACCCCAGAATAATAATCCACTCAATATGTACTCACCCCAGTGCTGATGTGATGATGGGTGAAGATCTTCAGTTCACAAAACAATCCTGGAGTTTCAGCAGAAAACAGGGTTGCAGCTAATGGCTGTGAATGGTGACCACAGATAAAATGTAAAAAAAAAAAAAGAACCCAAACAAACACAAAATGTCTCCATCCTGCTCGTGTGGTGTAATCCAAGTGTCCATGAGCCGCGAAATTAAAATCTAACCACAAAAGACGCCATTTACACCATGTTTTAGCCAAAATGTCAACTGTAGCCTCCCAGGTAGCATGTAAACATGGCATCAATGTATCGCGAGACTTCGTTTATCTCTTAATGGATGCATGTGTAAAAATATTGCGAGATATACGAAGTCTTGCGATACATCAATTCCATGTTTACATGCAACCTGCTACATGCTACAGTTGACATTTTGGCTAAAAACATGGTGTAAATGGCATCTTTTGTGGTTAAATTTTAATGTCGCAGTTCACGGACACTTGGATTACACCACACGAGCAGGATGGAGACATTTTGTGTTTGTTTGGGTTCTTTTTTTTTTTTACATTTTATCTGTGGTCACCATTCACAGCCATTAGCTGCAACCCTGTTTTCTGCTGAAACTCCAGGATTGTTTTGTGAACTGAAGATCTTCACCCATCCTCACATCGGCATAGGGGTGAGTACATATTGAGTGGATTATTATTCTGGGGTGGAATATCACTTTAACCTGCCACAGAGGGCCAAATAGTGAGCAGCTGCCCACCACCACCCACCGCCGCTCCCTAGTTTAGGCAATGTAATTTTCATAATACATAGATGAACTTGTATAATAATAATAGCCTACTACCAATAATGTTCGTATAATAGTTTAAACATTAGTCTTGATAAAAATGAATAAATAAAGATAAAATAAATGACTAAATTATTTTTAAAAAAGCAAAAAAAAGCAACAAAAAAAAAAAGAAAAAGCAGTAGGTTTCATTTTCTAGTAGACAGAAAGTAGTTCTGGTATATTCTACCACAGAAAGAAAATAGTTTCTACATTAAAATCTTCACAACATGGTCAGTGGATTATTTTGAGCAACCAGGGCATGATTTCTGGAAAGAGAGATTGCTGTTGAGTTTTTCAAATGTATGTTTTGGCGCTTTGAGCACCACAAGCTAAGTGCCTTTTATTTCCATTATACTGTAGAGAGGGCCGATATCTCCAAAACTCAGTGGCTCAGCTTGGATTTTGGGGTGAACTGTCCCTTTAACAAAAATTATTTGTAGCTGGCTTACCAGTTATAACTGATTTGTATTACAGTATTAAAATTCTTGCATTTAATTCATTATATGGCCCTGAATCAGCCCCCTGATTGTCTTCTTTATTAACAACATGTCTTTGCAATAAAATGCACTAATTGAATTAAAGGCAAGTCTAACATAGCTTAATTTATTTGCTTTATTTCCTTCATTTTTTTTGTGCTTTGACCACTGCAAGTTGAGTGCCATTTAGTCCCATTATATTGGAGAGACAGCAGACATCTCTACTGCTGATATCTTCAAAACTCTGCAACTCACACCAAAACTATCTAGATGGACAAATGGCACTACAGGCCAGGGGAAAAATATGTATTTTTGATTTTGGGGTGAACAATCCCTTAAAGTACCTGTGTGATTACAACTCATGCCAATTTAACAAACATATCATCTTTAGAAACATCCCCCAAAATAAATGCTACAACAATTTGACTTAGCCTACTGAAACCTTGCCAGTGATATGGACTTTCTTGCTAAGTCTTGTTCATTTTCACTTTTACATTATACTCCTCTCTTCCTTGAAACAATCCTGCTGAAATGTCTGAGAGGTTGTTACTTTCTAAATGTCAACCAAGGCCTGTCCAGTCCAATTGCATTTCACTTCTGAAGCTGTGTCTGGCTGCGTGTTCACGAACTGCAGACTGTACTATGAGGTTCTAATAAGGTTACAAAATGTTGATGCATCAAAGGCACGAAAAGAACTCAGTGACACACACACAGAGATCGTACTGTGTTCTCTGGTCCGTTCTGCCCCTGCTGGTGTGAAAGAAATAGATAGTGCCTGAGAAGCATTTTTAGTCTTTGGACTAGGCAGCGCTCTATCCAGCGAGCTCTTGGATTGGTCGGTTTGAGGAAGGTCACCTTACCCCCCACGATCATTGATCCATAAACCTATGAGACAACAGAGGGACGCAGGGGGAAGAGAGCAGGGATTGACATAGAAAGAAATCAAAAGAAGGAGGTGAAAGGGGGAAAAGTAAAAGGTGATCAATGAATATTATAGTCGCGGTTAAAGACGTAGTACAATTCTGGCTGCTTCTGTACCTGAATGTCAACCCAGTCACAAACAAATTATGGTCCACAAGTCACAATCTTAAAGCAATTAGTCAGCCAGTTGACACTTGATCAATTCTGGATCCATTCCTCACTTAGTGTGAGAGTCTGAAAGTGACGCCTCTCTGTTTTATTTAGGCTGTTTTGAAGAAAAGAAAGGAGGCAGGGATGGATGAGAAAAGGTGCAGAAAGCATGACGAGGCCCTCCCCTACACACTTTCAGGATCAGAAATGAGTGTACATTTGATTTCCTCTCCTGTCCTTGTACTGCTGTTAGTATTATTGCACTTGTGTGGCATAGATTTTCACTAACATACCCAAATGTATGGTACATTTGGAAAGGCATTACTTCAGGCAAAACTCCCTCCAAAATGCTTTCATACATTTCACATTCAAAGAGCGAGGGCTCCCATTTTTGTTGCAATGACATCCTTCATACAGAGAGAAAAATTCTCAGTAGGCCACTAAATGTAAGAAATCACTGACTGGAACAGAAGTAAATGATAGGGAGACTGAAAGAAAAGGAGGAGCACCAACAAATTAAATGACAAAATAACTTCTGGAAAGCACTGGCAAAGAATTTAGCCCATTCTGACTACTGGGTCATCTTTTCTTCCCATTCACCCTTCATTCCAGTCCAGCAAAACAATTTATATCAAGGCACGCTGCCTAAGTCCCCCAAAGCTTTCCAAATAAACAGCAATTTATATAAATCATTTCACAGAAAATAAGCATGAGCCCCCTGGATACTGGTGCATCTTGCTACAATTTTAACAGCTGCCTGTTAATTTAAACACACTGTTTTGTTTACATGTGTGAGCCTGTGAGTAACTGTCGATTTAGCATGTGAGAATGCTAAGTAGTAGCAAATGAGACAGTTTGTTTATGTTATTCCCCGTAATGCACAGTGTAATTCCTCACAATTTACAGTATAAAACACTTTCTATGAAGGCCATGTCTATAATGCATTATAAGCACATTCAACATGCATTAATAAGGCTTTTTAATGTTTTATAAGTTACAAGGATTTCACTTGCTAATAACCTAATAGAGTGCTTTCACTCTAATTAAAGCTCACAAAGTCATGTTATGGTGTATTATTGGTTTTAATAAGACATTATTCCATTTCAATAACTTTTATTATAATTTATGATACATTAGAGCAGTTTGCTATATGTGTCTTTATAACTAGCTTAAGTTATAAAGTGCTCTGCACAGCACTCAGCACTGTGCAAAGGCTCCACACATACACAGTCTACTATAGAGGAAAAAACGTCCTGCCTTGTTCACATTTTTTCAAACCAATCACAACTGTCTTGGGCAGAGCTAAGCCCTGGATACAGCGACAGTGCTGTTGCAAAATAGTGTTGAGAGGGAACTTGTTTTGGTGGAACTCTTGCATGTCAGGAGGTGAGCTCTCTGAAATGGCTAAATCACTCCAGTAGAAAAGGAAATAGCTGTTAGCTTGTTTACCTGCATACCATTAGTGTCCCAGGTGCTAATTTGTTACTTTCAGTGCGTAGGTTGGAGCTTGGCGGTTGTTGTTTTTTTCCCAAGGACTTTGTAAATGCAGATAGTGGATGCCGTGATGCTGACTGAAACCAAGCAACCAATGACAGGTTTATACCTACAGTGTGCATCCAGTTGGTCAGACTATGATGAATATAATGTGCCATGTAACCCAGGGCTTAGATACTTCTTTCAAACACTGTTGTCACCTCAGCATGGAGGTATAAAGCATTATGAATGCTGAACTTATAATACATTATGTCAACCACTTAAAATATGCTATTAACCTTATTAGAAGTTGTCATGCATGATTCTAAACATTTACAGAGCTTTGTAGAGCCTTAAAATACATTATAGACATGACTTTCAAAGAAAATGTTAACTGTATTTTTTGTAGTAACATTGTACCAGGACACTACATACTGATACATACATATAGGACTATACCAGTTAGTTAAAAAATACCTACAGTACAGTATAAATTCTTCTTCAGTTCCCCCATTTTTACCCCCTTGTTCCCTAACCCCATATCTTCAATGCATACTGTGCTGGCAAATGGAATGGTTTTTCTGTGAACTATCACAAGTATGACTGTGTTATTCAGCTTTGAGGGCTTTATGTTGAATTGAATGAGATTATACAGATGAAGAGATACACAAAGCAAGCGGAGGAAGAAAGACAAAGAATGGAGGCAGACGCAGAACAACATCAGAGGATAGTCCCGCAAGTTTATTTGGAAACCTTTTGGAGGGTTGCACTTTGTGTCCTGATATTTCTGTTTCGCCCTGAACACAGTTAACGAGAAGTTAATATAAACCATAGTCAGAATGGTCACAATTATAACTGAAGTGAAATGTTCCTTTTAAGAGTATTAAAGGAGCAATCTGCATAATTTAGTGGCATCTAGTGGTGAGGCTGTAGATACGATTGCCTCCAAAACACATGAAAAGCCAGCCAGTATTTGGTTTGTCCATTCTGAGCATGGTGATTTAACATTACAGACTCCATGGAAGAGGACCTGTGCCATCTGTAGACATAAAAAGGACTCATTCTAAGGTAATGAAAACACAGTGCTTCTTATTTTCAGGTGAGGAAAAGCTAATGAAATCGCACTTATGAATATTATATTCAATATCTGTCATATTCTGCTAATATAACACCCTAAATCCTGCACACTGGACCTTTAAAGGGTGTTTTCTTCCGTATAGTTTTAAATAATTCTTCTGCTTATAGGTGACTTCCATTTAAAACCCCTAAAGCTGTGAGCCATCTGCCTTCGAACATCCAAAAGTGAGTTTGTGACTAAGTGTAGGATAATAAGAACATGGCAGGATGAAACAGGTTTCGAATAAGAATTAGTGGATCGAGGTGGCGTTAACGATAAGAAGGAGAGCAGGAACAGGCAGGAGGCCTTGTCGGTAGATAATTACTGGACGGGGGGCATTTAGAGGACGCTGACACTGCAGCTTATCAACTCATAACTGGGCCTCAGTACTTCATATTTTAGCACGAGGGAGCTTTTAGCTTGCATCTGGTTTATTGAGAGAGTGAGAAAATGAATGAAATAGTGAGATGACAGAAGATCATTTAGGATGTATGTGTGTCAGAGGAGCGTCTGGAGATCTGTGATAAAATGTTAATCAAACCGTAATGACTTGAATGTTCTCACTGATGATTATATTTATCCATGCCAAAAACTGTTATAATTAACAACAGCATTAACCTGCTTCTTTTCAATTACATGATATGTCTTTCATCTAAAGCACAACACATTATTTCACAGAAAAATGCAAGAAAAGCTCATGTCACTGAAATGTCAAGTTTAGCAGCCGGCTTTCTCCCTAAACATCTGCTTGCTCCTTTATCTAGCAAACTCATGAATAACATTAACCCAAAATAAACTTCCTAAAATAAAATTACCTCATGCATGAGAAAGTGTGTGTGTGTGTGTGTGTGTGTGTGTGTGTGTGTGTGTGTGTGTGTGTGTGTGTGTGTCTAATGTTTGTGTGTGGCTTTCCATTATAACATCAGAAAAAAGGCTAATTTTATTCTCATTGTACAAGCTGCACTACAATACATGACAAGAATAGTCAGCTCTAAAAACACTATGCACTTTACAAACCAGGCAGAGAATATATTATATGTGTGTATATATCTCAGTGTATATGCTTGAAGAGCTTTATAAATAGCAGGGTCATCACAGCAGAAATACACAAAACAAAACTATAAATTCCTCCATCGGAAAGACCACTTAGACAAACACTGTACAGCAGATCATCTTCACCCACTTAGTCCACTAACACTGACTCATATCAGACTGTAGTGCTTTTATTTTAGCTCAAATCATTCCATGATGCTAATGAAATAATTTTTAAGGTGTCTCTTTGTTTCATCATTGACAAAAATGCATGCATGGTAAGAAGTACAGCCTGTATGACAAAATAATCTCAACGTCACATAAAAGCCAGTCTTCATCGGGAAATGGAATGGACCCCCACCTAAGTCCCGCCCATTTTGTGCTCCAACAACGGTTGAGCAAGCTTGGTGCCGGGCAGAACCTCAGTCAGCTTTCTCATTTCCTGTTTCCTGCAGTTACATTTGGTACTACAGGGCCAGCTAAAGGCATACGCCATGTAGGCGGATGCCTAGCATGCCAGGTTCTGGTGGGCGCTTATCACCCTAAAAGGAAAAATAAATAAACAAAAATTTGCCGATGGGCACTCTTTCTCCCTTCCCCCTCCCTTTCTAATTTCCTGGTTTGAGGTAACATATGAACCATTTAAAAAAAAGAAGCAAAAAAATATACTTTGCACCCCTGATCCTTACAATTTTTCATCCGCCCTGACCTGCACCTTTGCACACTGTGCAGTGTGGAGTGATGCATTAATGTGCATCACAGACAGCCCACGTCTGGCTGACTGATGGACAGATGTAAAGAGAGAGAGAACTATTTTCACATTTATTTTAAATTAAATGGTCCAGCCTGCAGGTGCGAAAGAAAAGGAGAGAGAGAGAGAGAATAGAGGATGAAGAAAAGAACCCAATACAGAGATAGTATGTTCTTGTTTACATTAAAATTATGTTTGTGTGTAGGCATTTCATTTGTAATAGTTTGCTAGCTAAGCAGCAATAAAGGTACATAATGATGCTAAAGTTGCTGCTTTCCCTGACCAGTTTAACTGATTTTATGATTTACACCTGCCCTTAGAGCGCATGTAGGCTGATGTTTAGTAGTTTAGTTGTTACTGAGAGTTACGTTGTAACTTCTCTCCATGGAGTAACTGCTTTTATTTTAGTAATGCATAAGTCAAAACCAAATTAAGAAATCCGAATTAAATTAGCTAACATTAGCAAACTGCTGGCTAAGTATCAGCTAATGTAGATTAGCTAGCTAGTTCGCTTGCATTTTGCTAACTTTAGCTATGAGATGTTTTGTTTTGATCAAGGACCTAAAGAGTTTAGTTTGTCAAAGAAACCAAAAAGTTTCCTGGGTTTCTTATGTGTGACTATATGTCACTTTTACAGGTCTTAACATCTTTTAACCATCTTCAAAATTTGGTTTTCTTTTAACAACGAACCTAGCACAGTGCCAAAACCTGCAGTTCCTCGAATGGCCACTTGAGGCTTGCTCCAAAAGTGAGTCACAGACCCTCATATTAAAATGCCCTGGTACTAAAAACGGTTTCAGTCTGTTTAGCTAATTTAGCTTAATTTTTTACTTAATTATAGGTAATTATGGGCAAACCTGCTTCAAGTGACAGGTTGCTAGATGCTTGGTAGTCACTTCATTGGGTTGCCTCAGCTCTATTTGTGCTCTACTCTTTCCCCTTTTTTGGATTTGCTGGGAGTTTGACAGAGTCAGGTACTGCCATGATGGTGACTGGCAGAGGCACCAAAATGTGAGCTTCACAGTGTCACTTCAGAAAAGTATGGGTAAATTGTATATGTTTAGTCTTAATTTAATCTTAATCTTGGCCTCTCTTAAGCAAGGTGTTTTTTATTACGTGAAGGCTGTGTATGTGTGTACACAACACTGACATATCATCACCTTATAGTTAGTATTTAGTTATGTTTGTGTTCAGATGATGAATGTAAGAATAAATATTCACTATTTTGTAGGCCTGCGTTGATTTCTACCAACTTCTGAAAGTCTCTGTGGCTAGCAAGCTCATTAAAGCCTTGTCATTGAAAACGGCTGCCTGCTGCGTCTAGAAACTCACGCCCTGAGAGTACTGACAATGAAATAGTGTAGTAAATAGTGTAGAGCTGAAGGGTCCTGCTGTGTTAGGGTGATAATTCTCTGTGGGTTTGTCATTATGAGTGACAATTTTCACATTACAAATAGTCATTAATTCCATTTTAATAACAGAATCTCATTAAGTAGTGCTTTAACGCTTTTTACGTGTATGTCAAAATTCAAGACACCAGAGCACCTAATGCTTTAGATTTTTTGTGTATAGAATAAAGGTGCATTTTTTTTCTAAACTGTTATATAAAATGACTCTTGGGGGTCAACAAAGATGTTTGGATCGATCATTTTAATGAGAAATTGATTGGGTGTGGGTATATGATGCATCTGTTTATCATGCATTTTATTGAGCTTTTATGCTAATGTGTGTATGTGTGTTTTTATTGTTTTTATGTTGCATTTTTATTGTGCATCTTTATTGCAACCCTGCCTGCAAGCCTGCTTTCCCTTTCAGGACAATAAAAGTTGATGGTGTGAGCTGTGACCAATAAACCACTTTAAAGTATAAAGTGTTAGTGTTAAGTCATATCAAAATAAATAGGATTTTGAGAGCCTTTAACAGTCTGTGGATTTTCATTTCAATTTAAATGTCAAACTACTAAACTTCTGCTTTAGAAAACAGGATTTTTACCCTGCAACCACGCTGTGTGCAGACGCAGAACCACTCGTTTGTTTGGTAGGCAGGCATGAAGAAAGGTGCAATTGGAGCACATTGATTTTTCCTCATGTTAAAAAGCTTTTATTGACATGGCATTTTCTCACCAGAAAGGTTACAGCAGAGGAGAGACGAGAAGGAGAGAGAAGGTGAAACATGAAGGGATACTAAAGAGATGCAGCACCACAACGGCTCTGAGCTTCCTGTAAATTCACCCCACTTTAGCCCACTTTAGTGTCTGCAGTCGTTTGAAGTATTGCCTCTTCAACGCACACACTCACGCACACACACACACAGACACACATAGAAGAAAAGATGTGACTGAAACTAAAGACCTTGAAACTCTGAGAGAGACAGTGTGTGAGAGGCCCCTTCATAATTCTTTAGGTGAACAAAACAGTGGGGAGGGAAGGGTAGAGAAAGAGTCGAGGACAATGTGTTCACAGCACATACGGCTAATTTAAAGTCCTCTATTAAAGACAGATAGACAGACAGCGAGACAGACAGACAGAATTATTAGAGCCATGAGGAGGATAAGTCTGGAAACCTTCATCACCTTTTAAGGTTCGCTCGTAATGATAATCTCTTTGTGAAACATCGTAATTTCTCCATAAAAAGTCATAAAGCTTCACAGTGGCTTCGTCTCTGGAGAGCCAGATGACGCCTTCCTGCTGACACAGCACTAAATCACCATGCTCTCCTTCCTCCTCCTCCTCCTCCTCCTCCTCCTGCTCTGTTTTTAATGGAAAAGCATGCTCACTACTCATTCCTCATTTTCCTATTATTTCTCCCCCATTTGTCTCTCATGTAACTTGTCTGCAATCTTGCAAGTGTATTTCAAAGTACCATCAATACAGTCAGTACACTGTTAATGAGCACACCATTTAAATATGCATACTTTAAGGACAGACGGCTCAGAGAGACAAAAATAATTGATTTTTCTGGCCACTTGTGGGCAGCAGAAACCTATTATGAGCACAACACTGACATATCATGTCCTTGTTAGCAAAAAAATTACACATCCAGCAGTTACTGCAGCATTATCAATCATTTGGAGTCTTGTTTCCAGCCACCAGTCCAATATTCACTTTCTTATTTGGTCTGTGTTTGGTTTCCTCCAACTCCTGAGGGAAATGTTTGGCTCTTTAGCAGCTAAATGCTCCACTATGTTCATTGGTTAGTTGCTAACTTTGTCTGTCTGCTGTTTGTGCTGACCAGGTCATGTTTTTCACTGATAATAGTCAGAAACAATGTTATGAGAGCGGTAAGAGTAAACTAAAACAGTAAAGTTGCCAAACACCCAAACAATAAGCTCCATAAATTCAGGGGGAGCTGCACATTTAGGTGATAATCCTCTGTAGGTTAATAACTTCTAGTAAATCTTTTGACACTGTCACATTGTTTTCATGTTATTATCAGATATATTGTTAATACAAAAGTAGGCTGTATTGGTTATAGCAGCTTTAAGTATTTCCTTTCTTATCTTACATTTATGTCATAACACATCAAAAGTGAATGCCTAATTTGTATGCTGAGATCAGAGTAAACACACAAGTCACAAGCAAGTTTTAAGATTTAACCTTCAAGTCTCAAGCAAGTCCCAAGTCACTGCTGTGAAAATCAAACAATTCAAGTCATGCAAAATTCTGGTGATCTAATCCACATTTTTCACATTTAAATCAGCTAAAAGACAGCGGCCTTGAGAATTTGAGTTTTATTTTCAACATTTACAAAAACTGTTGCAGCTGGTTTATACCTTAATCTTAGTGATATTTGAATTACAGTAGTAATGTGCTTGCATAGTTTAACTGGTTATATGTAATCAGTCCTGGATTGTCTTTTACATTAACAATATTTCTTTTCAACAAAATGCATAAGTGATTCAGAACCTTATCTAATATAGCTCACTTTAAAGTAAGCTTTCAAGTCAAAGTTGAGTAAAGTAAGTAGCCAGTGTACAGTATGCTGGAGGCCAGGAAAGAGGCACTCAATGCAGCTAGAAATATGATATAAATGCAATTTTTTTAAATTCAGGTTTTCTGTTTACTATGCATTACATGGAGATGAGATAGCATGAATGTATAATGGAATTTGGGAGACCCATGAGGAAAGGTTAGGTTGTAACTTGATGAATGTATTAAGAGAAGGGGAAAAGTACTTTTGTATTATATATTATTTTGTATTCATTTGTTTCATATTTTTCTAATGTATTGTTCCCCTCTTCTTCAGTGCCTTGGTATACTGCATGTTTTGTGATAGAAAGAGTTTATTTGTATATGTACACCTACAAACCTTATGGAAAATATAAAACTCAATGTCACTCAAGTCTCCAATTTCTGCTAACATCGTTACACGTATGGTGAAATTCATTTTTTAACCACTCCTCTAGTGGTCTGTAAAACTCATGAAAACATTTTATGTGAAAGAAGGCTTTACAAATAGCCCAACATTGGTGTGTGCTGTGTTTTGGCTTCAAGTATGCCATCACGAACAAGAAGTCCTGATGAGCTCAAAGTGGAAAACTGGAGTGGTATGTGACGTGCCACAACACCTGAAAACTGAAATTGTAAGGACCCTGAAATAGAGACGAAATGAACAGAGAAAAGCTGTCACATCATCGACTGAGAAGAGGTCAAAGTCATCAAACAGGAGTCTGTGGACGTCCAGAGAAAGATCAAAGAGGCATTCACATCCCACCTGAGACCATCTTTGAGACAGAGACAGATGTTACGATCATACCCCCTCGTACACAACCATATTACATGATGAAACTAACCCAGCTCCATTTGTTGAAGCAAACTGTGCGATTTTGCTCTGATGATGACATTAGATGAAAAATTTGAAGAGTCACCAAAGTCAGGAGGTTTCATTTTCTCTGAACTGTGACTGTACAAAATTTAATGTCAATCCATCCAACAGTTATCAAGATTTAGCCTGTATCAAAGTGCTTGACTGAACATCCCTCGAGCCATGCTGCAAGTTTGGCTAAAAAGTTGCCAGAGGTGAGACAGTCTGCACTCTCCTGAGATGCAAGATGTTAGATGAGAGGCAGAGATGAAAATTTGACAGAGTTAATATATGAAGATGTAGGCAGACGGGGATCTGGAGTGAAGATTTTTCTTGTCTCATTAGCATGTTGAATTTTATTCAGCTGTGTGACTGATGTAAAATCTGAACTGCAATGTGAGCTGAGCAAGTTTAGATTTGATTAGATAACTTTACAATTCCCTACAGCTACACACAATGAGGAATGACAAAAAAGACACAGGTCAGTCAGGTCACAGCAGCAACATATGAAAGACATACTGCCAAAACAGTAGTAAAACTACACACATATTCAAAGAGGACATTAGTGTAGCCCAGGAGACGCCTAGTCACTAAGTTAAAACAATGCGTTAGTTACAGCCAATCACTTAAAAGAAAATACAAGGCAGACCATAAGTGATGTGCCTAAAAATGGGGCTGAAAAATGCAACTATAAGAAGTCATTCAGTAGAGTACAGATCTCTGCTAAGTAATAGATGGTGAAACACCTACTGCAATGCCACCACCATATTAGTTTTTGAGCAACGACAAAAATCAAAATGTGTCCTGCATGCGTACCTGCAACTAGGTAAGCCTTCTTTTTAGGCTAGTAGTTGTTGATGACTTGCAGCCCCTTCACAAAAATTGTGAAAAACTGCAACCATGAGATGTCCATGAGCATACAGTCATAAAAGTGCACAAAACATATTAGACGGATGGATCCAGTGGTATGTGAGATTAACTGCGGATAGTAGCTCCAGTTCTGTTAGTTACGCACCTGTGAACACACATGTCCTATCTAATGATCTCTTGGAGAGATAATAAAACCTTAAAGAGCAAAAAAGGCCCTCTAATCCTGTCTGTGGAGCATCTGTAATCACTCACTCAGTGCACTTTAGACTATTAAACCCTCCCCAAAAAATATAGCTAAATGGGATGACCATTAAAGTGACATATCTGTATGTCTATCATATATGTCTGCCTAGTTCTTTCCCCTGAATACTTTTCTAATAAATCAGGGGACAAATCAGTTGAAATAATCAATTAGATCACACTTAAATAAAACCCCATAAACTGCATTAGAAATCAAACAAGCCAGCTTGACCTCTTTCTCTGTAAATTTCTCAACACAAACACGAAAAAATGTGAAAAAAGGATGAAAGAGAATTTCAAGTCACTGTAGACACTGAAGCCTTATCCTATCTGAGCACATCATTGTGTAAAGCATTTAAAGCAGATCCAGGGATTAAGTTCAGACATTCCAGCGAGGACATGATGAGACAGATCAAATGTACAACATCTAATGCCTCAAATACGACCATAACCTGTGCTGTGCCTGCAAAGCATAGCCTGTTGTTGAATATCCTCTCTTGTACCTAAATCCCTAATCTCATCATGCTGTTACATTCAATCTCTAAACTCCCTACATCAGATTGTGCAGTAATGCAGAGCTCCAAAAATATCTCACATACAGTATCTCTGTGGGGATTTCTGTCCGAGGTGACGCCGCAGACTGACAGGATGTATGCCTGGTGTTTATAATAGTCTGCAAATTACTGCATCTTGAAGAGTTCAGTGCTGATAAAGACAACAATCTTCTGTCTACCACACACACACACACACACACACACACACACACACACACACACACACACACACACACACACACACACACACTTCTCACTCAGTCAGCATTTGTGCGGCGTGGTTGTGTTCTGACTGCAGCATTAAAAGTGATAGATGTGTGTTAGCTACATGAGACGGATGCTTCAGGCAGGTTACTACTGAACAGATCACCTGTTTGTTCGAGTCAGATGATTTAAATGGAGTTTTAATTTAATGGTAGTCTGCACACTGGATTTATATTTTTATTGTAGACAATGAAAAAAATTGGTGCACTAGAGGAAAGGCCATTGGGCAAATAACATTAAATTTTCTGTGGATATATTTGCTGAATCCTAAAGGAATAGTTTGACATTCTGGAAAACACTATTATTTGCTTTTATGATGACAGTTAAATGCTGAGATTTATAACATAGACACATTGGACGAGGAGACGGTTAGCCAAGCCAGGGGCAGGAAAATTTCTTCAAGGCATTCACTGGCACAATAAGTTGTTTCCTTAACAGAAACAGAAACATTTCAGGATGTCCAAGGGCTACTTTTAACTTCTATCTGTCCTCTCTACAAAAGTCTTGTGGCAAGACACTTCAGGTATAAAAGTGACATGAATTCTGGTATGACTGTTCACACTCAGGTCACACACACAAAAAACAGACCTTTATCTGATTTAGGACCACAAGTGAAAGTGGCCTTAATTAGAACTGAAAAGATCAGATTGGTGTTGTTCACACTGGCATGGAAAAATCAGATCTGAGTCACATTTGAGGAAAAAAAAAAGTAAAAATCAATTTGGGTCACTTTTGCCTGCAAGTTGTAATATGAGAACAACTATGACCAGATGGAAGCTACTTTGTGTCCAGTGTCCAATAAAGAATCCTTAGATCACGCTGTCAAACTAGACGGTGTTGATCAAATATGGATCAAGGTTCTGTTACTGCATTGCCTATTTCTCATCTAAAATGTTTTCAGAGACATATTTTGATGTACTGTTTAGTTGTATTGTGAGAAACTTACTCACCAGGCTGCCATGTTTTAAACAAATATGGGAAGGAAAGAGAGATACTCACATGCACTCATATGCATGTAGAGCCAGACTGGATAAATAAAGAAAGTTGATAACAACGCACCCAGAGAGAGTGTGACTTCATTCTCTGCTCAGGACACCATGAATCCAGTATATCTTTACATTACAAGTAGTTATTTGCGGACATCTAGTGAGGCTGAATGTTCTATATTACACCTATAATTGTCAATAATTGCCTCCTGATATCAGCTTCATATTTAGCTCACAGACATGGAATTGATATTAATCTTCTCATCTCACTCTCTGCAAGAAAGCAAATAAGCCAAAGGGTCAAATTGAAAAGTATTCAAGTTTAAATTTTGACCCTGAGTATGGTGCTAGACAAAGTGTCAGGGGGTAATAGCGACCTGGTCTCTGCTTGTCAAGATATCTTGCTCTGAGTGGACCAGTAGACACACAGACTCTGGCAAACCAACTCACATCCCCACAATTTGGCTCTCCTGCCGGAAAAGCAATAAAAGTGGGGTATAACATCCTGAACCCAGAGCGTTTGAACACCTGTCAGATCCTCTGAGGGCCCAACTCCCTCCAGGCACCTTCAGTCAGATCTCGAGTTTACATCTTCCAAGTCCATCTGCTGGAGCTTCCAGCCAATCAACCCCAGCTATGATTTATTAGTTTCTGGCAAACTGTCAGGTTGAAAGTTCTGCTCATGCTGTGGAACTAAAAGGAGGTTTTATTTTCCTCTTTATGCTGGTTTGTCAGTGAACAGCAGAATCACAGCAGTTTACTAATCACACACACAACACTAAAGGAGAACAAGTCCTTACCTGCACGTTTCTAACCAGGTTTCAAGGAGACTCGAAGATACTGGAGGTGTTTCCAGCTGCTCCCCTGAAAAATGTGGAACACTCAATTTCACTCTGTCACCACAGCCAATAAAAACAGTTTTGATCAGGGTTTCACCCCCTGCTGTTATCTTCTAACTCTCAGCTCGAATCTGTGTGGAGGGTGAGATAACACACTGAGCATAAAATACATAGAAGGGTTAATAAAACTTCTGTTTTTATTACTTTTTATATATTTACCCTAAGATTTTCATCATCAAGCACAACGTGACATTAAAAAAATGTGACAGTTTGATTAAAATTCTGTCTAAAAATAAAGGCCACCTCTGCTCTTCCTGCTAACACTGTATTTTCATGTTCACATTTTCACAGCAGCTTATGTTTTGATTTTTTTTAACTGTTATACTGATCTTTTGTAATTTTGCACAACCTTGCACTGTTTGTACAGCAGCTATGTTTACACTTACAGCGTTTTTTAACTATTATGTTGATGTATCTTTTTGCACAACTAGTAATCCATAATGTTTTAGTAATGTATTTTTACACTGTCTGGAGCTGTTTGTACATGGTTGCACACATAAGTATTCTTGTGTAGGTCTGTGTAGTGTTAGTTGGTTCTGTGTGGTCTCTTGTGGCTCTGTGTAGTTTTATGTAGTGCCATTGACAGGCTTGGGGAGTAATGAAATACATGTAACAGGATTACATAATTAGGGGGCAAAAAAGGTAACTGACTGAGCGATTTAGTACCTATGCATTCAGGAGTGTGGCAACTTTAAAAAAAACAAACATTTACAGGCAAGACCAACTGCAACCATTACCTACACATAAAATCCAGTTATCTATACTAATACTACTATGTCAACTGAAAAATATTTTGGGACCATAAGTGATGCTGGTGGCGATGATGATGTGTGAGTAAAAACACAAGCAAAAGACCAGGATAAGTTGATGCCAATTTACTTCAAGTTTGAGCATGACGTGTAAGTATACCGAACAATGTACTTTTAAATGTGCATTATTGCCACTATAAAGCTAAATGTGCATAACAAAAGAGAGTATTTGGACAAACAATTAATAAACCTGACATCAAACATAAAATATTATAGACAGTTTTTACCATAATTGGTATTGAGGTAATCCAAAAGCAACAGAAAATAGTGAAGTTACATTACTTTAATATTGTGACACTTGGACTGGGTTACGGCTACATTTTTAACAGGTAATTAGTAACTGTTTTGAAATAAAGTTTTAAAGTTACTCTCCCCACCCTGACCATCGAGGAACATTGTCTTATTTGTCATTTCAGCCACATACACAGAGAAATAAATCAGACTTCAGTCAGTTTCAAAAAGGTTAACTGAATATTTCAAGAGGCGTAAATGGGGTCCTGTGGTCTAAAGCCTACAATGTCTACCTGTACTTTGATTTCATGACACAATCCTCAGACACTGGTCTTTACATCTTTTACACCTTGTCTGTGAAGTGAACAGTTATTCATGGCTGAACTGCAGCCGCTTCTCCAATCACATCTGGTATGATTTGTTAGTCAGCCATCTAGGGCTACAACTAAAGACTATTTTCCTGTCAAATAATCTGGTGATTATATTCTCTATTTAGTGTTTAATCATTTACTATATAAAATGTCATAAAACAGTGAAAGAAATCCATCATAATTTCCCAGAGCGCAAAGGCAAAGTCTTCAGCCGCCTGTTTCACCAGCTGTGTGTTTAAATAGCCTGGTTATAACATAATGTGATTTATGCAGACGAGATACAACATCTCTAACTCTACAGTCAAGTTTTTTTCTGCCTCGCAGCATATTTTTTCATTCATTCCAGACATTTTGCAACAAGTAATGCAGCTGAGACCTAATTTATTGATCAGTTGATGATCTCTATACCTTGTTTATGACTTTACATCCAAATTAATTGGGTTATGCCCCAAGTAATTATAGTGCAACCAATTTTAGTAGCTGATTTAGTTACAAACTAAGTAGTAGTTACTAAGCCTCTCTATATATTATAACTTATAACGTAAACAAACCAGTGCAATGTCTTGTTTTGTCCGATCAACAGTCTAAAACTTAAAGATTTTCAATATACAGTGATATAAATCAGATAAAAGTAGCAAATCCTCGAATTGTAAGAGCTGGAATCAGAGATGTTTTGTCATGATGCCTTTCATACGTCCCAAAACTGTAGGTGGGCACTCCCTGTCCAATTTTAAACTGTACTATTTGTCTTTTCAACTAAGACCATTGATGATTTGGCTTGACTCCTCCTCCTGTGGGCCATGGCGACATATTGAGAATGCCTTATGCCATCCCTCTAGACTTCAAGATCTGCTTTTTACTGGTGCAAAGATTAGAACAAAACAGATGCATATGGGGTCTATCATGTCAAATTCTTTGGCTGTATGGTTCCAAACTGGAAAATATTTACAGCGCAGTAGCCGTATGACTGTCTTCATGCCTTTTCAGTTCCCCCAGTCGGCCAACCAGGGTGTTTATGTCCTCAGTGACATTTTCAACAAACAGGGCCTCCATTCTTTCCGGGACCTAAAGGAGTCTTATTCCCTACCAGACTCCTCGTGGATGTTTTATCTTAGACTTTGCACCACTCCAAAAACCTTGGGACTCTCCCTTAGTTATCCATCCCCTTGTTTAACTTTTTCATTCTGCTTCAAGATCTGGCTTTCTATCCTTTTTCTATGATACATTATCAAAACACAACATTAATCCCCTACCAGTTACAGAAGTCTGGGATAGAGATCTGGGCGGCTTTGACTTGAATTGTTCTAAGACATGGAACAACATTTTCTCCTCTTCCAAGAATCCTGCTCATCAGCTGATTCACTTTAAGTTTGCACATAGAGTCTACTTTACACCTGAACGTAGATTTGAACTGAAACTTACTGATGGTGATCTTTGCGATGGGTGTTACCACTTTAAAAAAGGAACCTTTATGAATATGCTTTGGGATTGTGTAAGTGTGAAATCTCTCTGGGTTTATGTAGCTGACGCATTAGTAAATTTGCTTGAGAAACTTCTTCCATTGTGCCCCGCCTTCAGCTCTTTGGTCAGGTTACACCACCATATGGTCTGGTCTCATGCTCTTACTTATATCCCGAGGCTGTTTTAACATAGAGTAATATTACTCTTCAGTAGGTAAACTCGTGATTGATGAATTGTTATTTCATTACAGCATTACAGAGTGTTTCTGTGTATAACTGGTCATTTGCTTTGGATGTGGTTCTGATCATAGACTCTGGAGGAGCAATGGGATGTTTTTTGAATCACAACATCATTTTGAAATTGAGATTTTGGGCCAGTTTTTTTTCTCTTTTTTTCTGGTAGGTAGCCATATAATAGGTGGGTTAGTGTGCTGTGTGGGTCACTGTTGTTGGATGGACCCCCTCAGGGTTTCTGTGTCACCCAGTCAGGACTTGTTTTGTGGTGTTAGCCTGCTTGCTGTTCATTATCCTCTTATTTAATGCAATACTGATTAATATTCTGACTGATCGATAATTCAGTTGATCAACCATTTCAGCTCTATAGCCAACCAAGCTGCAGAGCAAAGTTCCTGAATGTTTAAACAATGTGACTTTAGTGACATTTTATTTTAAAGGTCGTTAAGTTCTAAATGATTTCCTGATCATTTCCATAGTAAGAACTATACAATTTGGGACAAAGTATTCAGAAAAAAGGAATGCCCATAAAAGAAGTGCTCCATTTAAACTCAAGTAATTATATGCCTCCCTTGTAAATTTGGAAATTTCCCCACTGTGGGACTAATAAATCTTATTTTAGGAATATCTTAAATTCAGGATTGGAAAGTTTACTAACTGCGTTGAACTGTTTGGGAGCAAGTTTCCCATTTTTGCTCTAACTCTAGCAATTAATTGAAATTATTAATAGGAAGTGTACCAGTACTAGTACAGATTTTCCAACATTTCTTCCTGTAATTATTACCAAACTACAAACTTTTTCCCAGGAAACATTTGTCACTGAAGAGGGTGTTACTGGCCTGCAGGGAAAATCTATTTGTTTGAATACAGGATCAGAATAGAGAACAGCTTCCACTGAGCTACTTGAGGGAGGCAATGTCTTAACATGAACACACCCTGCTTTGTATATACCACAGCTCTGTTAACCATCACAGGTATGGAAGTAAATACATTTAAGCCATAATGTCAAAATATTTGGAAATGGCCCAAGTGTCAAGCAGCTTTGATTGGACATAAAAGGACAGAAAGTGATTTTTTCCCCCCTTTCTTAGTTTTGGCTGCTTCCATCCGTTTCTAAGCTGCCGACTGAGCCCTGAGAGAGGCGAGCCGCTGTGGAGAGGAGATAAGGCCTCCACCTGCCAGCCATGCTCATCACTGTGTTTATGTGTTTGAGTATGTGTGTGTTTGTCTGATCCTGTGTGTGTGTGTGCATGTGTGTGTGTTCCCGTCCCAGGCCTGCCAAGATAAGTGGCTCTCAGGAACCCAACTGTAAAATCTGAGCTTCACTAAACACCCAACAGAGATCAAGTCAAACAGTACAAAGGAAAATACATATTTTTTCAGAATAGAGTCAAATAAAATTTTTTTAAAAAAGATAAACAGAAAGGTTATTTCCTCTACAGCAGCAATATAAACACCAATCAGCTCTCTGCTGCGTGGTAACGTTAATTAAAGGATTGACAGCTGGCCCATTTCTGCCACTTAAAAAAACATCTCTGACAAAATTATGAGAAACATTCTCATAATTATGACTTATTATTTTACAATTATGACTTGGCATGTCATAATTATGAGAAAGCTTCTTATGCATGTGACTTAATAGTTTGATATTTATTATTTAATAACTCATAATGGTGACAGTGTCTTATATTATTGAACTAGTAGCTACACTTTATAAGTGGAGTGGAGTTTTTCCTCATTTCAACATCAGTAACTGACGCTGTTTACAGTCGACCATAGATGAGCCTGGTTTCACTCTTTTTTAAAAATCACTTAAAGGTATAAAACAAACAACACTTTGTTTCTGTTTTACACAAACAGACATAAACCACAAGCTGATCTCTCTTTACAGATATAGACCAAACATAAACAACACATGATTGATCATCTGCCTCTGTGTTGTTGTTGTTCACACAGGACTTCAATTCAAAAGACTAATAAAGTCCATTTATCTCTTCTTTTAGTGGACAGTCGGCATCAAAACAACATCTCCCACACAAACTCACACCCAGCAGAGACACCACAGTTCTACTTACATTCTGCTGAAGGAAACTCTTTGTTGTTTCTCTCCATTTCTCACTCGATCTGGGGAAATGACAGGAAGTGTAAAAGGAAGTGAACTTCGTTTTGTGCACATGTGTTGTTTTGCTCGTCGACTGCTTCTACAAGAATTATGAGCAATATCTTAAGGGCGTTGTAGCTTCTACCGATGGCTGCTCCGATGGGCACGGAGAGGAGGCATGAAAGAGTAAATGTGTTTGTTTTGAGAATAAGAAGCCACGAACCACAAGTCATGCCTCTGTCAGCATGAAGAAGTGTGTCTGTCTGCGTGTGTGTGTGATCTTATGGTGCAACCATGACACGAGCAGCACTGGCTAAACTTCTCATCCTCGTGATCCTCGCCTTCATCATCTGCCTCCCAGAATTCTTCACATTGTACAGAGGTGGGTCATAGAAGCAGCTTCAGATGCAAGTGTGTGTGTATGTATGTGTTGGGTGTGTGACTGTATGCTTGTGTGTGTTTTTCCAAATGTTTCAGTTCACGACCTTTTGAAGAATTTGAAAAGGAGAACTGTGGCTGTGTTTTGGTTCAGTTTTGTTCAAACTTTGTATCAAAAGTCTGCTTTTGAAAGAAGTAAACTTTATGTTGTTGAGACTCTTGGTCCTGTTTCTTCCTCTTCATGTAGACTCTGATTCAATGTGTCTCTTTCTCGCTTTCTGAGCTAAAAGTCACTCCCAAATATAGCTCTATACAACACTGACTGACAGGGGCTTTGAAAATGTTTCCGTATTGTGTCACCTTGAAAAGCTTCTCTTTTTGAAAGCAACTTGCTTAAAGCTTTTGCACTCACGGTGCACGTGTTTGCCGTCAATGCTTTTGCTCTTTGTCTGTGTCCCTCCCGTCTGTCTTTGTCTGTTGGATATAAACTGGAGGCAACAGCTTCCATTTTGAGATCTTGCTCTGATTTCTGAGTTGAGAGCATTTTGAATTTTATTCCACCCTAAGCCTGCTCTTGCTGAGAAACCGCTCTGAATTTTCTGTTGTTCCTTCTCTCCCTCTCCATTCAGCATCAAAGATTAACTTCCTCTGTCTACCATACCGACCCTGTGGGCGAGGGAATCAGGTGAAGAAGACGGGGGAAAATGGGAAGATCGGAGACGGTGAAATTCGGGGAAACGATGCGTGTGACCCTTCACAGACTTCAGAACGTAAAAAGTGGGAGCAGGCCTGCATACAACAGGATCAGAGCAACACGACAGATCTGGCGTCAGACCCAGAACAGAGCTGGTTCATGTGTGAAGCAGATATGGACATGGCAGAATTACAGAGAAACATCTCTGATTCAGGTATTACACAGTTTTTAAAGATACACTTTTGGAGCCTCATTTATAAAAATGTTTTATTTATAATCAAACTTAGTCTTAAAGACACCCTCCTGGGGCGGAGGTTTAGCTCGGTTGGTAGAGCATCCGTCCCATGTACTGAGGCTGTTGGTCCTCTGCAGCGGCCGCTGGTTCGACTCCTGCCCTCGGCCCTTTGCTGCGTGTCATCCTCTCTCTCTCTCTGCCCCATTTCCTGTCTACTCTTCAACTGTCCTATCTAATAAAGGCACAAAATGGCCAAAAAAATAACTTTAAAAAAAAAAAAAAAAAAAAAAGACACCCTCCAGTCATGTTTTAAACAATATAAAATGCTCTGTAAGAAGTAATAAATTGTGTCTGATGTTTTTTTTTTGCAAAATA
>JAJHUR010083599.1:0-15395 GCA_027495735.1 Lutjanus campechanus | reverse complement strand
TTCAGCATCAAAGATTAACTTCCTCTGTCTACCATACCGACCCTGTGGGCGAGGGAATCAGGTGAAGAAGACGGGGGAAAATGGGAAGATCGGAGACGGTGAAATTCGGGGAAACGATGCGTGTGACCCTTCACAGACTTCAGAACGTAAAAAGTGGGAGCAGGCCTGCATACAACAGGATCAGAGCAACACGACAGATCTGGTGTCAGACCCAGAACAGAGCTGGTTCATGTGTGAAGCAGATATGGACATGGCAGAATTACAGAGAAACATCTCTGATTCAGGTATTACACAGTTTTTAAAGATACACTTTTGGAGCCTCATTTATAAAAATGTTTTATTTATAATCAAACCTAGTCTTAAAGACACCCTCCAGTCATGTTTTAAACAATATAAAATGCTCTGTAAGAAGTAATAAATTGTGTCTGATGTTTTTTTTTGCAAAATAAGTTCAAATACCTTGTTAAAATGGCTTACATAAAGCTCTACATCCTGCCTTAATTTAGTATTCAAGAGTTCATGAATATGCAAAGAGTCCCGGCTCTCTTCACACACGCCACGTCCCATGCCGCTATCCCTAACTAACTACACCTGGCTCCTCCTCTGTTAATAGCTAATCACAGTAACTAGCTACATCTGGGTTCTCCTGTGGGCTGGGTACTGCTGCTAATGATATGTATAGCACCATCCCCTCGATTAACTGGATTGGTTCCTGAGGTTTATGACATCATATAACCAGCCTGACTGAATCTGTTTTTTAAGAATGCCCTTGCTCACTGTAGGTTCAAAGCAATAAATGCTCAGACATGGTGTTTACTGCTTCTTTCGCTCCTGATATGTCCTAAATTTAAAATATGATTTTCACTATCTATCTATCTTTCTTTCTCCACAGATTTAAAGGTATATGTCGAGGTGTCAGTGAAGCTTCAACTCAGAGACACAGAGACCCTGAATCTCACCTTGTACGGCCTCAGTAATCACAGTTCCTTACACCTCCACCTACCTGAGGACGAAGAAGAGGAAAAGAAAAATGATGACGAAGGACAGAGAAAGGCATTTTACTGTTGTCTCCCTGCCCCGCCCACCTCGCAGTCAGCCAATCAAAGCCGCTGTCTCCTTTGGTTCACCAATCAAACAGTTTTGGCTTCAACCGAGGAAAGGGAAGGAAAGGAAAAGCTGCCATGGAAACGGACAGAGAAAGGTTGGTGTCAGGATGAGAGAGCAGAGCTTCTTTATACCCTTTGTGGTCAGTGTGGCTTTACTTTAAGATTGGAGAGGAGAGGAGACAATAAGAGACAAAGAAATTGGCCAATCAGTTTTCATTTGAGCTGCAATTGATTCAATCTAACTCAGACTCGTCTTCTCTCTCAGTTCACAGTGGAGTCATTTTCTTCAATAGAACAAATTTCCCTCAATTCTTCTCCTCTCTACTCCAGACTCAGCTTTGTGACTTTGTTTCCTGTCCTCTCTCTTTGTACTGTATGAGCCGAGCTTTACAGTTCATCTTAATCTGCTGTATCTCCCAGGCTGCATTGATTTTGACTTTCTTTCTATTCAGCTTTCCAACACTCCCCCAAGCTTAAAGCTACGTCTAAGTCATATTTTCCAGTGTGCGTGTGTGCTGAAAACTGGATATCATCAGACTTTAATATTTCTGCCCAATTTCACGAAACTTTTCCATACTCTTCCTGTCTGTTTCTTTTCTGCTCATATTTGTCACTGTTATCTTTACTTCCTGCTATTAATTTTCTTTTCTGTCTCTGCCATATCTTGCTCTGAATGGATTTATTTATTACATTCATGTGCCTGCATCTTTTAAGATAAGAATTAGTTAAATATTGCAATCAATTAATTGTTAAGGTCACTTATCAAGCATTAATGCATCATTAATATTTGCTGGTTACAGCTTCTCAACGGTGAGGATTTTTCTCCTCTTTTCTGATTTATATTATTGTGAAATAACTATTTTAAGATATGGGACCAGACAAAATAAACATTTTGAAGAATCTGTCAAGCTGAACCTGAACTATGGATAATTGTTACAGGCCTGTCAATTGTTTTCTGACCACGTAAATTTAATTATATGATCAAAACAACACCTAGCAACACCTTGCTACCTAGCAACCAACACTATTTATCTCATCTTACTAATAATCAACCCTGTAACAGTTTTCTCATTGAAACATACAAAACATGGAGCAAAAACAACGATGGCCACTTAACTTCAAGATGAGTTGGAGGCTTTGGTAACATTTCTAGAGAAATCCACAGATGCTATTTTAGGTAAATTTATAACCACGCTAATTTGGGAGATATTTGGAAGAGAGTGGGCCAAGATAGCAGACACAATCTGGTATCGTATTGTGTAAAAGCAATAAAAGAGCAGCCATGGATTAAACATGTTTGATAACACTACCGTTAGCTAAAGCTACATTAGCTAGTTAGTAAGGTAGCTACTACAGGTGGAAAAGTGAAATCAAGGACAGCCTAACATCTGAAAGATCTGCAAGTTAGGAAGTTTCTGTAACACAACCTGGAAATTTTCTGTTTGCAAAATCTGCTCTGATCCCTCTTTGTCCTCCAGATCAGTGGCGGTGTATGTTCAGGGTGCTGTGGCTGGTTCTGCTGTGTGTGGTGTTCCTGACTATTGTCACAACTGTGCTCGGACAAGTCTACTGGGGGAGATGTTCATGCAGTAAGACACACACACACACACACACACACACACACGCACACACGCACGCGCACGCACGCACGCACGCACACACACACACTCACACTGGGTTATATTGATCCTTTTAGGTTGACCTCAAGTTTTCTCTTATTTTCGTCAGAAAAGCCCACGGTGCACCCTGTTGTTTACGACTTCACTGGCCAGCGGTTGAACGGTAAATTTGTGCCTTCTGAACTTTCCACTCTACTTCACATTTTCCCTTTCCCCCTGGCTTAACAGTGTGTGTTTAAACTTTAAACACAGATACACACTTCTTCTTCGTCTCTCAATGCCTGTGGTCAAGAGTTAATCTTACACTTTAATATTTAAATATTCAATTTAACACAAAACTTTGAATTAAACAAGTTTGCAAACACAAATACACCAAAACAATGTAATACACACAATGATGTAAGGAAAGAGTTAAATGTCAGTGCTAGCAAATGAAATTCAATAACACTACCAAAGGTACAAGTGTATTCATGAACCTATAAACAAGGTAATCTTACCTTGTACTGGTTGGATCTTCACTACTCTTACTGCCTCTGAAATAAAGCTTCCCTCTACTTGCTTGAATGCAATCTGTGATGTTTCTAGCAAATCAAAGACTCAAACACAAAGTTTCAAAAGGCATTACCTGTAAACCAGGCAGTCATACACAGGAGGTGAGTCCAACATAAGCAAACAAAACCAGGCAGGGAGCAGGCAAAAGTCCAAAAACCAAGTGACAAAGCTGAGTCAAAAACTGTGGATAAATGCTGGAAAGTGATAAACACACGAGGATGAACAATCTGGCAAAGGCTGCACAAACACAAGGGAGTATGGTTGACTGAGGCCAAAACTAAGGGGTGGTGATGAATGGGGTTTGCCGATGGTAAAATCAGGGGCAGGTAAATGACCACAGGTGTGGGAGTAACACGAGGGCAGGAACTGAAATGACAGGAGATGTTAGTCCTATGAAATAAAACAGGACATGCAATAAGCACAAATTAAAAGGATGTTACACAATCCTGATGGCATCAGTTCAAAAGAAAATCATGCAGATAAACTGGAATGAGTGAATGTGTCATATGAGGTCATAGCAGATATCAGACCCTGAAAAATGTCTCTATGAGTCTTCCACTTCTCAGAATTATGATTTTTCTCCAAATTAGGAAGAAACCAGACAGGTTAAATTTTTCAGGAGAGGTCAGTGCAGCTCTTCATCAAATGAGCAATGATAAATATGTCTGATATAATGTGTGTTTCTACTGATGTTTGAACTAGATGGCGAGAGGCACACACACATCATCACTCCCAGAGGTAAATTACTTTGGTAAATTAAACAATAATACTCATAAACTCTGCAAAAGGTCTAAATCCTTATTTTTCCAATAGGGGTGTTCCTACGTCCTGATGCTTCCCGGTCTTGGTCAGGTGAGTTCCTAAATGCATACACAGAGTTTGAATGAAAATAATTTAATTAATTTGTTGTTTCAGTTTTTTGACAACTTTTTTTTAATTTTTAATGAACAGAACTCTCAGCCATTCAAGAAGTTGACAGTCAAGGTAGGACAATGGCACACACATACATTCACAAATTCAGAAAAGATCAGATCACAAACAGTTGTTTCTGTGACTCTCTGTGTTGATAATCTTCAAAACATTTTTCAGATGACATAGAGACTCTGCTGGATGGAAATGTTGACCAATGTTATACGGGTAAACTCACAATTACAACAGTCTCACAATTACATGCTTGTATTTTTGTTTGTCGAAACAAAAAGTTGGTTCAATCTAAAACTCTGCAACCCCTGCTGGTACAGCTCCATAGCAGACATTACAATAATGACAAGCATCTCTCATTTACTCCCCATCCAGTGGAGACCATAGTTGCTTCCACTGAGTGTACCAATATAACAGTACTCTATTACTGCACAAGAAAAAGGGCATTTATTCAAATTTGTGTTAATGTACAAAAGGACTCATTATGCAGAATGTCCCATATCAGAATAATGTATATTATATTATTGAGCATTAATGTGTAAATCACTTTAATGTTGCTGCTGGTGAAGGTGGCTATATTATATACTGTATCTGCTGGGTAACTTCTGAATTTCCCCCCCAGGAATCAATAGAGTTTGATCTCAATCGATGATTGATGATTATTCATTCATTATTAAGCTAAATCTGCAAAGTAAGTGAAGTTATCAAATAAATGTACTGGATTAAAAATGACAGTTTTTGGCTCTGAAATGCAGTGGAGTTGAAGATTAGAGTAGTAGAAGATGAAATTACTCAAGTACCTCAAAGTAATACTTAAGTGCAGTACTACCATCACTACTCCTGTAACAGACATACAAGCTGAAGGTTACTTTTAGTGTGTACTTTTGTTCCTCAGTTTGTTTCGACCATTAAAAAACCACCATCACCACTTTGGAAAAATACTCAGCGACATGCATTCAAAATTTTATTTAACGAAAACTACAAAATATTTGCATCAACATATATTTAAAGTACCAAAAATTGCTTATTATGTGTACAACTACCTAAAAACTGTGCTGTTAAAGTGCACTACTTAAAAATGTATTCACTCCATTTCATCCACCACTGATAGTTTCCATGCAGAATTCCCACCGTCATTTTTAGATGATATGTATGTGGTCCATGTTTTATGATAATTTATTATCAATATTTAGTGGTTTGAGATAATATGGGATTTTTAAAGCATGAATGAATTTACTGTAACAATCAGATGTGCCTCATGCTGAGATCATCACTCCCTGACTCTTTTTCCTGTCATCTAACTCCAGTCTGTTTGTTATATCTTTTTATCTTGTCTATATTTAGCAAATCTGCATCATCGCAGCCATCCTTCCTCCTCCTCCTCCTCCTCCTCCTCCCTCACAGAGGAGCAGGCCTGGTGACAGAAGAGCAGCCAGACGGGGACAGAAATGAACTCAAAGTGCAGTGGAGAAAATAAAAATGACTGTTTCAATTACCAGCCTCCTTCAAGGTGAAAATAAAAACATTGGAGACGCAGAAAGATGGTTAAATCTCATTTATTTTCAACATTTCATCCTCAAACAGTCTTAGGGCACTTCATATATTAGTAAACTGTCCACACCTAAATAAATGACTGGGCTCCCAGACATTTTTCATTTTGCATTACAAATCACTGTATTCTAAGGCAGTAACACGGCTGATATACAGCCTTACCCTTAACTCGTAGCTGAAAGGAGGCTTAATATATTCTTTGCCTGTGTCAGAGTATCTCTAAAAGAGAAGAGGCAGAAGTAAAGAGGGGGAAGAGAGCACTTCATCTGTTTCAGAGATCTGTGTAACTGCAGGCTGAAAGAGTCAATTTAACACTGATATTAAAAAACAGATGCACTGTGAGCACCTTGGGACTGCTGCTGAAACTCCACAGGTGGTTGAAGAAAAGGAGAAAATGGAAAATGGCTGCGATATACCTCTGGGGAGCAAGAAGCGTATAAATTTAGATCCTGGCAAAACAGCATTAAAAGCCTGTCTTCATGAAGGCAAGATGAAATACAAAACAACACCTTCATGTTTCGGCTAATGCCTTCTTCACCTTAAAGAGTTAGATGAGAGGGCCTGACATGTCATTTTGTTATTAAATAAATAACTCAAAACGTTGTGAAATACTCTCATTTGCTTTCTTGCCAAGAGTCAGATGAGAAGATCAATACCTGTTAATGTCTGTATGGGAAAATATTGTATGTACCTGTCACCAGCAGCCAGTTAGCATAGTCTAGCATTAAGACTGGAAACAGGGTCATGTCTAAATTGGTCATTGTTCAAAGGTAACAAAATCCACCTACCAGCACCTCTATAGCTCAATAATCAACACATTACCAGGATATTTATTTATCACAGCAGCTATAATCAGCATTTTTGCATTAACAATGCCTCAAAATACATGAAAACAATGTCACAGTGTGAAAAGAGTCAAAAGGGAGACTTATCACCTGAATCTGCACTGTCTTTACAGAGCTTTATAGAAAGTTTAAGCTCATTGCCTAGCTGTCTGGCTGCAACTCTGGTTCATTCTCATTACTCTAACATAGTTTTCAGATACAGCAGGCAATAGTTTTCAAGGAAAAAGCTGTAAAAACATCACTGTACACTACCTACTAACTACGCTATAGTGGAGCACTTCGCAGCCAAAGAGCCAGATAATTTTCTCAGGATTTAACAGAGTGAATATTGTGGCCAGAGGCATAATTCAAATCAATGATAATGATGTTATGCAACTGCTGGATGTGTAAATAAGCAACAGTTTAGTCAAATAAAAGTTAAAAGTCGGTATATGGCAATGTTGTCTTCGCAACTTGTGTTATTAAAGTCCATGAGAAAATAACCCTACTTCTCATGATTTATTATTGGATTAATTACCCCAGTAAACACTTTCTTAATGAGTTTATGGTCTCAATCGGTAGTTTCAAATCTTCTTCAATACAACATGATGTTCTTTTTGTAAATTATGGTCCCATTTTGAGTAAAATACAATAATTGTTTGCTTTAGGGCGTGTCCACCATGACAACCTCCCTAGCCCTGCCCTCTTGTCCAAATATGGTCACTTAAGGCTCCAAAAAAAAAAAAACCAAGATGGCAACAGTCATGATACCAAACTTGAGATTTCAAAATGGTAGTAATGGAAGTGAATTTAAAAAAATAGTGTTAATTAGTGAGCTTTAGAGATGCTGGTATGCAATTTTGGTTACCTTTAGAGAGAGCCAGACTAACTGTTTCGTTATGCTAAGATAAACTAAGTGGCTGCTGGCTGTAGCTTCATTTTTCTCATACAGACATGACAGTCTCACTTAACCCTCGGCATGGAAGCAATTATGCAAATCTCGTAAAATGTCAAACTACTTTTTTAAGTGTAGCAGCACAATTAAAGATAATTAGAGATGAATTCACCAACATTACATCTTCAATGTACACAAGAAGGGAGAAGAAGAACTAAATATTTCCTAATCTAAATTATGCAGATGAGATTTTTCTTTCAAATCAAACTGAATAAGAGTGTAATAGGCTACAATGTAGTGTTGCTTCACATAATTTAACATTAATAAACAAAACAAGCAAAAGTGTTGAGGATAATCACTAATATTCAATCTCAAACCAGATTAAAAAATGTCAGTCAAACAGTCAATACTCTTCCTGTTGAGATATCAATGGACCATGAGGAGTGCAAAGAAAGCATAATATACATTAATGTAGGGTCCCTTCAGAACAATCAGTAATTGTCTCTTTTTGGTTCAGCTTTAGTTTGACAGCTACAATCTGAGCTCAGTTCAGCTCGGAACACCGTTTGGTTCGTCAACGCAAAATATCAACCGTTATACAGAGTCAAAATAACAGTTAGAGACACAACATGAAAGAGACACACATACAGCCTGCATATGGGTCACTTCTACGTGCATCTGCTTGTTAAATTGTTATCTTCATGATTATATTATGTACTGTATATATAAAATATCTTCTTCCTGTTGCTATGGCACTTAATGTAGATTTAAGCACTTAATCTGGAATAATCTATTCTCTATACGTCACTGTACAACAATAGATACATTAAGACAAGCGGGTGAGCAGGTAGCATGTGTGTGTCTGTGTGCGTGTGTGTGCGTGTGTGTGCGTGTGTGTGTGCGTGTGTGTGTGTGTGTGTGTGTGTGTGTTATTGCTGTGTTTGTGCTGCTGGTTCTGTGGTGGAGTGACAGTGCTGACTCTGGATGTGGGAGATCTGCAGGACGGGCAGCAGCAGCTGAAATGCATTCTGGATGTAGTTGGTACTGTTGGAGCCCTGCAGACAAACAGGAGGACATCATCATCATTATCATCATCCCTCTCCTCCTCCTCCTCCTCCTCATCATCATCATCATCACCACCGCCATCATCATCATCACCAACATCAGCATAAACATCATTATCATCATCATTTCCCGTACACCCGAAAATGATCTTGTTACAGACGTATTTAAAAAAATACTAACCAAACCTGACTACATCAAACGCGTTGTCAAACACACAGTGGGAGTGTAAAGAATAGAATAAATAAAATATATTTTATTCCAAAGTGGAAAATCGTCTTTATCTCACCACAAACGGTAACTTTTGTATTTTAAGTTATGGAACGAGCTGCCTGAGGAAGCCATCGGTGACATCTTTTAAATCTCTTCTTAAAACATACCTTTATTGAAAAGTCTTTCCAAATTTTCTAATTAGTTGCCTTTTACTGGTTTCATATATTTTATTTGCTTTGATTTTACTGCCTGTCCTTTGCTCATTTTATTTCTTTTGTAATTGTTTTGATTTTTACTGACAGACTCTTTTTTACTGGTTTTATCTGTTTTATTTGGATGGATTTTACTGACTTACCCTTTTGCAAGTCTGCCTTGATTGATTAGTTATTTTGTGTTATTGTCTGTCTTTTGGTGGTTTTTTTGTTTCTGGTATTGTGTGAATTTGGTGTTTTTTTGTTTTTTTTTTTAAAATTTATGTTACTGCATGCCATTTGGTGTTTTAAATGATTAAAAAACTATCAAAGCAGCGCTAGACCAGAGAGGTAAAATCTCTTCTTTTTTCAGTGCAGTCTGGTTGCTTTGCAGCGTGATACAGCCTCAGTTTCTCATTAAACAAAAAGGATCTTATTCTCTCTCTGTAGAGATCCTTCCCATAACTTTGTCTGACAATTATATTAACAGTCAGAGTCTGTCAGGGGCAAAAACAAGCACTTTTAGTGGAAGCATTACAACTCAGTTTTGCTTCTGCCAGCTGCGGCACTCTCCTTCAATTCTGGACAGATTTCAAAAATCGTTGGCCCCATTAGTCACTGATAAAAAACACAGGAAAACTGTGTCCAGGTTCAAAAATACTGAAGTTATGCTTAAATGAAGCATTAAGTCATAAGAAAATACTAAAGACAAAGCAGCAACATTCACATCTACAATAAAATATTGTGGAACAAGATTTGTAGTTTAGTTTTAAATTAAAATGCTGGTTGAATTTGGAGTATAGTGCACATTTTAGTGTATTCCCAGTGTTCAAAATCAATTTTATTCATTTATAAACATATATTTAAACAACTTGTGCATGTTATCTCACCATGGTACCCATTAACCAATGAAACAGGATCAAGTATCACATCAGTTGCTATGTTTATTAACTCATTTTGAGCAGTCCTCATTCTGCTGCTGCATCACTATGTCATTCAATTGTTACTCGATTATGATCAAGATCATCTGAGGAGAAATCTGAGCATCTCACCTCTAGCAGCACGCTATCGACCAGTGGATTCAACTCTTCTGCTTTTCTACGGGCCTGAGAGACAGAAAGCCAGAGATGAGAGACAGGAAGCAGCAGACAGCAGAGATGTAAGATCATAATCAAAATACACTGATGGAACAGAGGTTTGGTAAGAAAGCACACAAAAAAAGTACAAAGGCTGACATTAAAGGATAAGTCTGGTGATATTTTAGTTTTTCAATATTGGCTACACATTATATGGGAAAACTACATTACTACATAAGTGAACCGCATTTCCCTTCATCCTCATGTATATTGATGCTACTTCACCAGCCAAAAGGTACTGAAATAATATGACATGTGAAAAAGAACTGTCTGATTTACAGGAGGACTCTTTTTTTATTGAACTAATGCATTTCACAGGCTTCGTGTGTTTTACAGAGAGGGTAAAACCCAGCCCATATACTGCATACCCTGTGCATACTTCATAAAAAGGCTGTATCTTTGTCAGTATAGACAGATGGCCGGCCCTAAAGGATGCTGCTACTCTAACACAGAAACTTCTAAGTATTATTACCCTCACTGCCATGTACATGTGTTCATTCTCAGTCAGTCCCACATAAACACACACCATCCAGCTGCTGCAAAATACTCACAAGAGCATGAAATGTGTTTTAATCTGCAGCTGAAATAGTCCCAAACAAATGCACTATTTACACATGATGGAGTGACATTTCTAGAAACTACAGTGCCCAGTGGAGGATGACATTTTTTCGGAAATCCTGTGTGTCATTGGATTCCCACAGGATGGGGGTCAGTTTCACTATTTATCAATGGACTGGGACAGGACGGGAAAAAAGTCAACAGGAGCAGGCAGGGCAGGAATCATAATATCAGTGGGTCAGTTTTTATACATGAATAAGCAGCTCCAATATAACTATTCCAATATGATTATTATTCAAGTTGCGGCTTGGTTGCAGCTGCATCTGATCAGTGCATGATGTGTGTGGACCGTGGACAATACGGGAGCAGGATGGGACAGGAGTCATTCTTGCAGGAATGGGACGGGACAGAACTTTTCTTTACTCTATTAGGATGGGATGGGAGCGAAAATCTACTCCTGTATCACCTTATGGTGCCCAGCTGTTACATAATGACTGAGCCTTTAAAAAAAGTTTAACTCTATTTGTGAGCTATTTTACATCTTCTGTGGGACCCAGTGGGTTTAGGGCTGAGAGCCACTGGGATGAGCACTGAGACGGGGTGGGGAAGTCAGGAAGTATTAAGAGACGGATTAGCACATTGTTGGTTTTGTATGTTTGGTGGGATTTATTGTCAGTAAGAAAAGAACAGACTAACACCAGCCTTATCCTTTAACATCCCTATTCTCTCTCTCTCTCACACACACACACACGCACACACTCAGATTCAATCCTTTTCACCTACCCCAATAAGAAGCAGTGTATCAGAGAACTTCTTGGCCAAACACTCCACCTCCTTACACATGGCACACGTCAACCTGGAATAAGAATGTAGGTTATAATAAAACTCAATATGCTCTCTGTCTGTCTCTCTCTCTGTCATACACACACACTAAACACACACCACACGCATATATGCCCAGTGGTGGAAAGTAAATACCTGCTTTTACTTATGTGCTGTACTACACTTTTACTGTACTCCATTTTGTGCTTCTTAATACTTCTACACAGCTACAGTTCAGAGGGGAATATTATACTTTTTACACTACATACTGCATATTTAACAGCTATAGTAACCAGTTATTTTTAAAAAACACATGATCATGTTATAGAATACAGTTAGTGGAAGATTAAAATAGTGGCTGGTCTAGTTTGACTTGGCATGTCTCAGACGGCTGTAAGATGTTGATGGTCTTTTACCTTCTAAACTTTTCAGACAGTTTTATTCAACTGTTCGAATCCCAGAGAGATCAAATTGTCCAATATTTCCAATATTTCACAAAAAAATCATAAAAAAGAAAAGGTCCAAAATAGTAATAGAAATTTATTACAAAGCTTTGTTAAATACTCAATTCTGATTGGTCAATTATTGCATTCTAAGGTCTGACTGTTGCTATGGACACAGTTCTGTTCATAAGGTGTGTTCAAATGGGCTTGGGCTTTATGTACATTTTGGTTATAATACATCTGAATTTTTACTTAAGTAATATTTTGAATTAAGGACTTTTACTTGTAATGGGGTAATTTCATTTAAGTCCAAGATCAGAGTATTTTTTCCACTCGCACCTGGTGAGGATGTGCGCCTGGTCTCTGGCTGGTTTCTCCAGGTCCTGTCCGTGGAGGATGAGCTCTGCCACCTTGTGGAGCTGCTCAATACTGCGGGCCGTCACCTCAGCCAGACTGCCGACTGAGGACAGGTAGACAGCCTGGAGAGAGGGACACACACACACACAGATATATGTATGGAATAACTGAATCAAATTAGTTCAGCCTGTGACAGCAGGAGGAGATCAAATTGTTGAGTTGACCTCACCTCCACAGATCTGGGGTCTTTCTCTTCCTCCTTCTTTTCCTCCTCTCCTTCTTTCACCTCCTCCCCCTCGCTCTTCTTCTCCCCCTGCTCCTCTCCATCTTTCTTCTCCTCCTCCTCGTTTTCTCCAGGTGAGGCCTCTCTTCCCGGCTGGTCCTGTGTTTCCCTGCCAACCGTCTCCGTAGTGACAGGCTGTTCCACCTCGCTCACCCAATCATGGGCCTTCATCCGAGCCTGGAGATGCATAATTACCACCCATCAGCTCAGCGTGGTGAGAGATCGCCATCCTGATGTATGCTAATCAGATGCATATACACGATTATATGCTAATGTGGATTCTATAGATGTGAGTTTGAATATGCAGAAGGACTTCAAAGGTGATAACTTTTATATTTCTTATAAGACTATGGCAGAAGGGAGTGGACCTGTGTGTGTGTGTGTGTGTGTGTGTGTGTGTGTGTGTGTGTGTGTGTGTGAGTAAAAATAATGGAAAATGGGGCTCTGACAGGCCTCCAGTGTTCTGTTGCCACGTTTGTCTGTGATGATCAATGTATTTCAGGAGTTACTTTGTGATGAAAGGTTATAAATCAGTTTCATGAGGGAGTTAACTACCTACATTATTCAGGTGACTTGTGCTTCTGCTTCAAATGCTGATTTCACACTATTCTGCTGATCAACAGTTGTTAGTGGTAACATGCCAAGAAATGTTGCAATGTTTTATTTAAATATGGAAAGGTAAATAGCTATATAAAAGAATAAAATAGTCAAATTCTAAACTATATAGGAAGCAGTATTACAATCTGTGAATGCATAAAATCCCAGTTTAATCTTAAATTTTAGGAGGTTATGAGACAATTGGCTTAATATCCACCTAGAAATATTGACGCCAGAATCTTTGTGCTTCTAAAGTGTTTGTTTCAAGTATTAGAGGAGAGAAGATGATAAAGATGAGCTGACTATAAAAATTCATGTTCATTTATGCTGTTGTTTATGCTACTTTTCTGTTTTGGGTGTTTAGTAAATATCTGCTTTTTTGTTTTTGTCTTTATTTGGTTTGAGGTCATTATTAAGATGTGTGTGTATGTTTTTGGTTTATGTGAAGTGTATGTGATGTGAGCTGATATATATAAATAAAATCACACAAGTAAAAAAGAAACAGCAAAGTGCCAACAAAGGCAGTAGAGAAGAAGACCGTCAACAGGTAAACATGGAAAATAAATATTTTAAAACTGACTTCGCAAATGGTTTCATGAGGAAGGAAGTGCACTCTACACTTATAACGTAAACATAATGTTTGTTTGTTTACTTGATTTGTTAATTCAATAACTCAAAAAGCTTTACCTGAACACCAAACAAAATGGGTGGATTTTTGAGTCACACTATGAAAGGATTACTTCATGGTCAGGATGCAGAAGAGGAATGATTACAGTGGACAATAACTCTTTAAATGTACGTGTAAGAATGTGAATATTTGTAGAACTTAAACACCACAACAGTGCAAGATGGAGTCACAAAGCTTCACAGGTGTGTAGTTGAGATTGAAATGAAGGCTGAGTTTGAAGATTGGTGTGGTCCGAGCAAGGGCACTGAATGTCAGGGGGTAGGAAGTAGGAAAGGTGGCTTTGGCTCCCTCACTTTAGGCCCCTGGCTCACATTCATTTTAAGCAATGAATCACTGTTTAACAGGTGCAATCAGACTGTAGTGGGAACTACCTCAGAGGCGGTTTAGAGCACGTTGCCATGTGTGTGGACAGAGTTTGTCACACAATAATGTCACAACTATGCAAGATGCAGTCACAAAACTTTAGAGACGTGTAGTTGAGAGTTTGAAGATTGGTGTGGTCTGACCGATGAGTATTGAGTACTCGGGGTGAAAATTGACCAAAATGAGCTTTCACTTTCAATATTCAAATCAAAAAGGCAGAATCTGTGATTCTCCCAGTATTTTCTTTCCCCTCCACCCCCACCAACTTGTGGAGTGCAGTGCGTGTCCAAAGACAAAAACAACACTTCAAAGATGTCACAGCTTAGCTTACCAGCAGGTCTGTGATTTGATACCATATAGACTATCTTTGTAAGGAAGAATTTGAAAATTTAAAATGACAATCAGGGCATAAAACCAATAATCTGTGATCACTGACTAATGACTACTGATTAAATGTAGTGAGGTAGAAGTGCAACGGCATGAAAAGAAAAGACTAGAGTGAAGCGCAAGCACCTCAAAGTTGTACGTAAGTACAAGAGTAAAAGTAGTGTACATGTGTGTGACTCACCTTATTGAGTTTGTCTGGTGTGGCAGCAACATGAAGCTCAAACAGCAGCTCAGTGAGAACGCTCACAAACTCCTCTCCATCCGCTGCTGTCAAAAATACACAATACAGGCACAGAGACACACACGCCCACGTCCCGTCAGTATACAGTATACTTTACACAGCATATGTTAAAGCAATGCATAAAGTGTAAAATGAGAGCACTTTGTAGCACGTGCAGTGGTTTGACTTGCCCCCATGCTGAGATCATAATGATAGTCATGTTGTTTGCCTTCAGCTAATAGCACAACAGATTCTGTGCTCTTCTGATTCTTGTTTTCGTGCCAAATTAATTCAAACTCCGGTATATAAATTATAATTAGAGCTTAATGTGCACAGCAGCAGCACACATGCAGATTTAACATCTTGATGTTCTGACTCTGTGATATGATGTGAATGTGTCAGTGGTCCCTGAACACCGACACTGGATCAGATCAGTGTTACACCCTCGAGGTAAAGGGACACCCGTCTGCTTTGAACTCTGCACTGCTCTGACATCGCCTCAGGGCACCTGTCGAGCAGGATACGATTACATATAGCTTTTAAAATGTAATGTGACAAGATGGCTGGTGAGATTTGATAAAAACCAAAAACTTGGCATCTCTTGGCA
>JAJHUR010083596.1:54172-77309 GCA_027495735.1 Lutjanus campechanus | reverse complement strand
GACTATGAAAATAATTGTTTAATAATAATTGTAATAATTGCAGGCTGACCAATGAGGGGAGGCTCCAGTCGCACTGTGTGAGCAGGCTACAACACACAGCACCAGGCAGATAAATTAATATAAAACAAGATCTAACCAGATATTTTGCATGTGCCCTGGGCCCTTTAGAGGTTCTGTGCCCCAGGGCAATTGCCCAGTTGCCTTAATGGTTAATCTGTCCTAGCATATGAGGGCAAATTGCTAATCTGTCATTATATTTATTGGATCAAATGTTGATCTATTATTTATCACAGACCTGTAGTAATATTGCCAGCAAGTCTTTGACTGTGTACTACTCTGTATACACACTTTGCTCAGGGTACATTTTAGCAGTAAGACCACATGATGTGTGGTTACAGTGACATAGTGACTGTTATTCCTGACGATAGCTGGATTGACCAAGTATACCATGAGGACATTAAGTTAAGTTCCCAGGTCTGTTGAGATACTTGAGATTTAGAAGAAAACTAAGAAATAAATTCCATGGCAATAAATAGCGACAGAAGTAAGACTTACAGTTTCATTATCTGGTGTGGAGCCCAAAGATTTTGAGGTTTTACAGACGAATCTTCAGCAGGCTGGATGAGTGAGGCAACAGCTTTTAGGGAGAAGCTTTGGAGGAGATGGGTGGGTCTGGTCTCAGTGAATTGATGCCATATCCAAGCTGAAAGTTTTCTTAACAGATGGTTGCCTCCTGGATGTGTAATAATAGAGCCAACAAACACTGAAGCCCAAGTATCCATACTTTGGCAGAGATTTGGGTCAATGAGTAAATATGAAATTTTGGACAGCTTCGTTGTTTTTAAATGGGGCAACCCTAGCATGCTTTTTTTTATTAAATAACACAACATATGTGAGGAGAAGTCAGTTCAGAACTGAACTGTAACTGGTGCAATATTTTCCAAGAACAGATTTGTTTGTTATTGTCAATTTTTTGATCCCTGAAAATCCCCTGTTTCACGCAGGCCTTCTCTCTATGTTAGCATCAACAAAAGAACAGTAATAAAACAGTCTACAGTGATAATTGTTATCATTCCAGTTACCAGTGCTTCTGTAGCCAGACAGGCTCCCCACATAGTTCTGCCATCCAATGACATGATAATGTAGCAAATGTCATGACACAGTTATTTTACTGCCAGATATTAGAAGACTGATATTATGGAAAATATGTGAAATGCTCCTTTACACAGCACCGTAACACTTTTAACCTGATGTGTTTTCACCTTCCTGTTTATGCAAAGGGTAACTCTAAATTTATTATTTAATGCTTCTGTGATTATGTTCACATACTAACAAACATATAGGAACCACATTACTCAGTGGTGTGTCTTTAAATCATTTTACTTTTGTAAATTTGCCAGCAATGACAGCATTTTGGAAAACTGCTTACTCTATGTTATATTACCTGTGTGTGCATGTATGTGTTTTGGGGTGACTTCTATACTGCATAACTCTTACTTCAACACACAAGGGCATGCCCTGTATAAATTACAGCTGATTTTGTTTGAAGAACTGTGCGTGTGTGCCATAAATGCTCAGGCAGACAGGGATGAAGGCATAAAGGCCCCGAAGGACTTTACAAATGGTGTCAACGTCTTTCTTTCACCATTTTTAAAATCCATGTAAAACACATGTCAATTTTACTGACAGAGGAATATGGTAAAAAAGCTATTTGCCTGACACACAGTGTATTATGTTACTCTGCCATCTGTGCATCTCTCTAACCTCCTCCTGCTCACACCGCAATTTCAAGTCAGGAGGTTCAGCTGTCCCATCACTGTGGTTTTATTGAAACTGATGTTGCATTTGAAAATTGTTCAGAATGATCTGAACTAAATGTCGGACAGCAGTTACAGTGTAAGAGGAAATATTTTATGCACAAGGATTGTTTGTGGGAGGACAGAGCTAAGTGTTGTGCCATCAGGATTTATATTTTGATTGCTATATTCATGTAATATTCATGCTAAATTAATGTATATTCAACATACATTGCAAAGGCTGTCTTCGACCAGAGCGTCTACCGTCATACCATCAAGATTTAAAAGCCTTCTGTATTTAAGGTAGTTTGCTCCTCAGAGTTTCTGTAGAGTTGTTGCCTAAGTTTTGCTGTTGACATGTGGGAGAGAAAATAAAAAGAAGCTGTTGCTGCTGGTTATGTTATGTTATTATGTCTCCATGCTGTGTTTATCATTTTCTTATTAAACACAACCAACTCAACATGTGACATGTGGTGCAGAGACAAAGACCCTTTTAGACCCAGCAATGATTTCATCATCAATTGCAACGTTTCACTGTTGACAATGATTTTCCAATTCTGTAGACATCATCCAAACCTAGGCTCCACACCACTTTTTAATGTCTAGTACCAATACCGAAACTGCAACCTTGTGTATCTGGCAATACTGATGCCGATCCAATAGTCTTTTTTTTCTCTTCTCTTCAACAACTAAGCTGTTGGTCAAACATTTGTATGAATGCACTTTGCAACTAGCCATCTGAAAACATCCTTCTCAAAATGTAAAACAAATACTGTACTCACTCGAAGCCCACAACATTACTCAGTTTTGCAATACTGCTGCCTCTATTTATTTAAACTTTTTCCACATACAAAAGTTTTAGCAGAATTCTAGATTGGTCAGCACCAGTCAAACTTTCAAATTGAAATTGCATAAATTGCACTCGGCTGTTTTGCTCTTTTCTTCCTTGAGCTTGTAATAACTCCACACTGCTGACAGGTCTAGGACCTTCTAGCTACTGTTCACACAACACATTCTGCTAATCTTTGTTACTTGTTACACGTCTCTCCTAAAAACATGGTGCTCAAAGTTTAGTTGAGCAATAACTTGATAGTTTAAGCTAATGGATATTGGATTATACCTTGTACCAATTCTGTTACTGAGTATAAGTATCAGTGCCATCCCTTGTGCAGACTTTGTTGATATTCTATTGGATGTAAACAGGACTGAATGAAGCAGCTTTTAAGCAACTCATGTTAACAAGTCTTATTTAAATAACAGCCAACAGTTAATCTAATCCAGTCTGCAAACACAGACTCTGTTAAATGGCAAAAAAAAAGCTTTTATTAGCATACAGTGATATCATTCACCTACTGAATCTAACATAGCTACTAATGATATGTCTGGGGTTATCAAGGCTGATGAAAACAAATTTGCAAAAGAGATATTCTCCTGTGGTGTGGGCTGCTGAAGTCACCACTTACTGTACTCTTCAGAACAATAAAAGGAAAATATTTCGTATGTCTTGTCCTGGTGCTTCAGTGGCCTCGGGGATGTATTTTGTAACTTTGATGTTCTGGATTCCAGCCTGAGCCTGTATCTTTATCCCATGTCATCTCTCTCCCTTTCCCAGTCTTTCCCTTTTCACTGCACTTTAAAACTTCAGTATCTATGAAAGCAGTTTTTTTCAAGAAAAAGAATGAACTGCCCTTGAGCCTCTGGCAACACTGTCAAATGCCACTACTATATCCTAAATTGGGTTGCTCTGGTTAAAACCTCTCTCTGCTAATATTTAGTATGCTATTATTTCAAGGGCATTCACATTAAGGATAGCTACGTACTTGGTAAGTGCTGATACATCAGAGGCTGTCTCTCAAAGGAGTTCACTTTCCACCAACATGCATGCAGGCAAACACACTCAATCACAGTCAGAAATGCAATTGTCTGACAAAGCCAGGGGAAGGAACCTACTTCCCATTTAACTTGTTTCTATGCCTTCTGTCTCCTCATTGGCGTGGTGTGATTAATGAGGCTTCCCTACCTCACATTCACTCAGGTGACTGTGGAGCGAGGGTGCATCTATTTGTGTGTCTGTGGTGTTCTCCCTTGCACTGATCCTCTACAACATTAAACAGTGCAGTAAGAAAGAAAAATAATGAAGAGAAATGATAAAGATAACTCACATTACTATTTAATACAAAGCAAAGCATCTACCTGTCTCTCAGTCTTGTCCTTCTCTACCCATTTATTTGTCTTGATTTTGTTTTCCACTAACATAAGAAACTGCTGTTTCCATGCAATACTGTACTGAGAATTCATGGCTTTTTCTGGTGATTGTGTTCATGGATGGGTTTCTTGTCATTATCTCTCTGTTTCCTTCCTTACCTCCTGTGTCTTTTTGCCCCAGGTCAGACAGAGGTGGCTTTGGTATTTGGCCCACCTTATGGATTGCAGGGAGGAAATGCAAGCCAGCCAAAACAAACTGCATCACCAGCTACTGGCAGGAGGGAAGAAATTGTGTACCCATAATTTGCTTATGGTTTGCAAATTAAGGGCTGAATTTGCTCCTAGCTCTATTCTGCATCTGTCTCTTCCTTTCTTCCCCCCTTATTCCCTCCTCCCCCTTGACGCCTTTCTCCTTTTTCTTCCTCTGTTTTCGAGAAGAGTTGCGAGAAAAGTAGGCTATTAAATCCTTGAATATATGAGGCAGAGAGGGTATCAAGTGTTCATGTAAATTATCCCAATATTTGCATCTGGGTTTCACTGCAAAAAGGTCCCCACCACTTCTACAACCCAATTCCAATTTCATCTTGCGGATAATTGTCAATTCAACCAGGAGTGTAAATTCTATCAATACCCCCCCATCAATCCTCCCTCTCACATACATACTTATATTCCTGCTCTCTCGTTTGTTTGCCTGAATGACTTGTTTCAGAGAAAAGGCGAGAGGTGATCCGTTTTAAAAATTTACTCATTGCTGCCCCTGCTATTGTTATTTGCTCCTTGCTTACAGATGAGATGAGTTTTGGTTTTCTGAGCTGATGGAGGAGAGGAAAAGATAGGAATACTGGATGTGAGGGAAAATATTTGTGTTGCTGCTTACATGTGTGTGTATGTGTACATAAACTACAACAGTACAAGAGTATCAAATGGGAATTCACCAAATTTCTTGCTGTCACTCCTCTCTTCTGGTTGTTAAAAAAGCTACATCCACACTGGCTTACAGATAGCTGGTTCAGACTGGCTCTATGGAAGCCTGAAAATAACATCCCCTGGTGTCTTTGTGCAGCTTCAAATGGCCACACTGGCACTGACACATACAGAACACACCCACACACGCATATGTAGACAGGACCAGTGGTCCTCAGGTGATACAGTGATGGCCTAATTGTCTGTCTAGCCAGCTGACCCTGAAACCTACAGAAAAAGTGAGGGAAGAGTGGCAGGAGGGGGAGTGCGTGAGCAGAGAGAAAATGAAGTGTCATCGGCCTCTGTCAAATGGACACACTGGGATACAAAGACCTCGTGGAGGACTCCATGATACACACTGCCTGGATTCCCAACCACTGATAAGTGCTAATGTCTACTGTAGAGATTGTTAGAGTTGATGTGGCAGGAGATAAGGGATGAAGATGTTATGGCACTTTCTTGGTTTGGCTAGGTTGACTAGACCTGGGCAAGTATTTGAAACAGACATTATGACTCTCTAACCAAACTAAATTTAATCATATCAATAAGTTAAATAAATCAATGCCTTCATACAGGCTGCATGCAAAATAGCCTGAAACATCTCTGCTCATTTTCAATTTCCGAGAGGCATTGTCAACATGTGCTGGCCAAATTGCCCTGATTGGATCTGCCTACATCCAGTCAAAGCAACCTAAACGTGACCTATAATCAATAAGGAGCAATGCAACATGCGACGTAGCAGTGCTTGGTCTGTTTCCAAGCAGGGCACAAGATGGTGGCCACCTGGTTACAACCTTTCTCGTATTAGACTACAGCTAAACAGTGCACTAAGTTATGTATCTGCAAACAAATATAACAAATAGGCAATGCTGATTAGAATCTTGATCCATATTTGATCACCACTGCAGTTTGGTTTGGAACATGAGGTGTGGCACTCGACAGACCATCTGAACGGACACAATCGGATAGGCCTACAAACAATCAGAGCAGCAAAACATGTAACGTGACTTTTCAAATCTGGACCAGTGACAATCCTCTGACAATCACAGCATAGAAACCCACCCCATAAAAAAGAAATGGCTATAATTGGCCTGACCAGATCCAAGACTGGTGGAATTCCATCTGCCAGATTTATGTGCTAGAGAAAACATGAGCTTGGTAGATTCGTCTGTTTTCCAGGTTAACAAATATAGATAACGGGGGGAAATGAAATTGTTCCAGGTCACAATCCGATATTTTAAAATTTTACTTTGTTTTGAAGAGGTGTGTCATTTTTAGATTAGCTGCTTTTTGCGATCCCTTTGTCATGAATGGAATAATGATATTGATGAAGGATAATGATGTACATCAAAGGTCAGTCAAATTATTTGCCATTAAAACTTCCACTTAATTGGTACCTCCTGCTATGTGATATTCCAGAAATGATATATAGAGAAAACAGTGACTCTGTACTTAGTTATATACTTGATTAACTTATAGATTACATTAGGACAACAAACAGTGTAAGTATATGACCACATAATGGTGGGCCAGGTAAAACTCACCTGTAATGATAATGGAAGGCTCATTGTTTGATCCCAGCCTGCTTCACTAAAATCTCTCAACAATGAAGGCAGCTAATTTCATTGTGCTTGGTACTTAACATTTAAATACATAGACTGAGGGTAAGCACTTCCAATGGATTTGTGTCTTGCCCAGAACAGTAAACTGAACAGGACAAAAAAAAAAAGCATATACTGAAGAAAGACGAGGAAAGAAACTGAAAGATAAGGACAAATGTTAGCTTAACTCTTGGGGGACTTTTAACAAAGTCGGGCACTCTGAAGTGGCTTATGATAAAATTAACTGTTGAATTCAGTGCTGGATTGATTTGTCATGCCGTATGGGCCTCGGTGATGACAGCCAAGATGATAAATGGGAAGATCATAAATCCGTCTAACCACATTTGACACCTTCAATTATCAATATAACCACTGCTGTAATTTGATTTAAATTCCAGTATGCAATTCTTATGGTGCTAGCTAAGGTCACTCAACTTGAAGAATTCAGCCATCGATGTCAGAGAAGTAAGAGAGAGCTCATCTTTGTGAAAGACGGACACAGACTGAGATAAAGTTTTACAGATAGAAAGTAAAAAAAATTATATATATGACAAGCTCCCAAAAATTACTAATAAAATACAGGGACAAGGAGCTGCAACCTGTGGGGCTAAGCAGCCCAGTAAGAACAGTACAAAGGGTGAAAATCACTGGCAATAATTAAATGATCTTCATATCCAGTATAGTGCTGTTAGCAAAATGTGTTAAATCTTTTCACACACCATCATGCCTTCACTCTTCAGAATGAGTGCTCCATTTATCTTGTCTGACTAATGCACTCTGGATAAGTCCTTTTTTCCCCACTGCCTGGCGCATTTTCTTTTTTCTTGTCAACGTATTATACAGATAATGAAGATGATAAGAGTAATGACGGGGTGGCTCCTCAGACCTTTAATGTGACATTGTGTAACTTTTGAAAGAGGAAATAACATTCCTTTCACAGAAGAAAAGTTGGATTCATAAGCAATAAAACGCACTGTTGATCCATTGAATGTTTTGACAGTGAGCTAGCCCTTCTGTATAACTGAGCCAGTTTGTTTACTTAATGATATATTATAGTCCTATGACTATAGTATGTTTCAGCACCTACAAAAATCCAGTTATAGCCTGTTGGTTAGCAGTTAAATTACACAGGCTCTCCTTTAGTCAAAGTGCTCCCCTACTGTCAAAAGAAACCAAAGACAAGGGCAGTTGAACGTTCAAAAATAAGAACCAGTGGCTAATGTAATGTAAACACAATGTGACAATATTAAGGTGAAAAGTATTGACACTTTTAGTCATTTTAAGAAAGAAAACCATAAGTGATATGGATATGATAACCAATCAGAAGGCATTAACAGTTCATTTCACTCAGCAAGTCTCAGGTGATATTCAGTATATCATAATAAAAATATTATATTGAAATATCACCAGCACTTTGAAGAATATCAGTTATCATAAATCTACCATTTGGGTGGTCCATTTGTTGCTGTGACTTACATTTTTTTTTTTTTTTTGCCTTTATTTGATAGTGATAGCTGAAGAGTAGACAGGAAACGGGGCAGAGAGAGAGGGGATGACATGCAGCAAAGGGCTGAAGGCGGGAGTCAAACCAGCGGCCGCTGCAGAGGACTACAGCCTCCATACATGGGTCGGATGCTCTACCCACTGAGCTAAACGTCCGCCCGTGACTTACGTTTTGGTCATGTTAACATGTTACTAGGGATGCCGAGATCAATTAGACGCATTTTTTATCAGCTGGTATTAATTAAAAACGTGTGATCAAGAGATCATCTTTTTGATACCAAATGTGAAAATCGATGATTATGCAGCCAGCTCTCAGCTGAGTTGGGGTCACTGTCACATGCTAATTAACCAAAAAAAGCATTTCACCCAACATGATTTCTATATCAACTACTCGCCCCGTGTTGCCTTGTATTGCCTCTCCATGAACGTAGAAAGACTCCAGAACACACTGTCCGGACTTGTAAAAGAATATCAAAACATTCATCTGCAGTATAATCCAAACCACATTTATCTAGCTGTACAATCAATAATTCCAAAAACACTTGCTAATTAAGTCATTTCTGGTGGAAAGCCCTGAAGGCAAACAAGTACAACACCTGTACACTGCATGCTCTTTTTGCATGTAGCCGAGAACAACAGGAGGTGTGCACTGGTGAAGTCGAGCAGTGTCTTCATGCTCAGTTACTAAGTAGTTTGTGTTGCTGGGAAGTTAATTAACAATTGCCCTGTCATTTTCCCTCTTTAATATAACACTGTCCCTAATAACTAACAAGCCAGCAGAAGTGTGAAGCCTTCTTTTGATCCGCTAGGCTTGGCTTAATATTAAACTGACCTACAAATTCTGCTCTATCATCTGCTTTACCAAAACAAAAAACGATCAGTATCAGCCATGTAGCAACCAATATAGCTTATAGATGTTTGGTGGCAAAAACAAAAAAAGAACAATGTGATCAGGGTTTTCCTACATGACAAGTAAAGCATACTCAACTGAATACTGAATCATTAAGTTAAATAAACAAAATGCACAAGATCCTCATTGGTGAACGTAAAGACGATAAACACCTTTGATTCAGGTAACAACAAAGCCTTTCCTCTGGAGAACAGCAAAGTCGGCTCTCTGCATTTCATCCATCAAGCTATTTTTATGGTGTTTAATAAGCATTAGAGCTAGTGTGGCTATAGAATTTAAAACTTGTTCCCGAACTTAATGGTCAGACCAGAGGGAATAAGATGAACAGAAAGTTTGTTTTAGAGGTGAGTGAAAGACAACAACTTTAAAAGAACAGGTTAACAAACCTGCAAGGTCCAAATACATCAGCAGTAGGGCACTGCAAACACACAAAAACACGCACACAATGACAGGCACAAGCAGTCACACACACACACACACAAACACACACACGTACACAAACACTAATTCACTCACTCACACAGACACACATCAGATTAGTGGAGCCACAGGCTCTAAAGCCACAAACAGCAGGCACTTAATTGAAGCAGGCAGGAACCAAAGAATGTCCTGAGCGTGTCAAATGCTTTCCCTTGCCACTGAGATTGTGACACACACTTCTGAACCAATGGGTCATCATTATCAAATAGATGCATGACTCACTCGCTCATACTCACTTTCACTATGACTCTCTCACTCCTTCCCTCTCTCCCCTTTGTTTCCCCCTTTCTTTCATTATCAATGAGACACATGACTGCTCACAGCTGCAATGCATCGAGGGAGCCATAAAACAGGTCAAAATAAATATTCTCCAGACACACACTTTAGACTCAGAATAGGATAGGCTCTGATGGACTAAGGAGAGAGAAAGGTGAGGCAGGGGAGAGATTGTGTGTGTGTGTGTGTGTGTGTGTGTGTGTGTGTGTGTGTGTGTGTGTGTGTGTGTGTGTGTCCAATTTGCACCCTAGAGAGTTCTACAGCATTTTCATCATTACTGTTTAAGTTGTGGATTGGACAGGTAGACATGTGGACAAAGACTAATCTTTCTAAGCATTGACAGCAGCAGAAAATTGGTCTGAGTATTTTTGGCAGCTCACTCTACCAAGGTGCATACAAAGTACACATGCAGGGTGTTTGGGTCTTGGCTAATGCTGTGCTGTCACATCTCTCTTTGTCCCCACATTGTGATCACTCTGTTATCATATAATTGCAGATTAATGTGGTTCAATTATGGTCGGAGGACAGCAACAAAAACAGCCTGAAAATCTGGAGACCCTTCACATTAAAATGTGACTGAAATGTATACTAGACTAGACTGTATGTGACTACATCTACATGAACATAAAGTAAAAAGCAAACTTCTATTACTGTAGACCATGGATTGTGTTCACTCATCTCGACCTTTACCCAAAAATAAGTCTGAAGATGGAAGATGGACAAGTGTGTGGACTATTATTACTTTTAAATAAATGTTTATAAAAATGTTTTTCTCTTACCTGTGAACTTCATAATATGTATGTTCATTAACATCTTTATCAGCCATATACTCATATTAGTTAGTACCTAAATGTTAACTAGGGACATTTTACGACTGAATATAATGCACATTATAGCATTAACTAACTGTTAGTTAATATTTCCTATGGCTTTAACTAATATTTAGAGCATATTTATAAACAATTAACTAACGTATGAATTAATTACATAGTCAACCTGCTTATTAAGCTTTAACTAATGTTAATTAACAGCCTCTTATTGTGAAGTGTTACCAAGTATTTAGACATTTTTGATCAAAAAATTACCCAAAACACAATGAATCTATTATCTATTATTATTCACATCTACTGTTTCATTTCCTGATTTCTCTTACTTTCTCACTCTGATGCCTGTATAGACAACCTGACATGTTGTACATGTGATATGATTAGTGATGAATTTTATATGTTACAATGAATTCTCAACTGACAGGCTCCTGCTGCAGTTTATGAAATAATGATACAGATCATGATCGTTTCCATTCTCGATAAATTAACAAAGTGTGAAAGTCAGAAAAATAAACTAAGAAACTGTCTCATACAATTATTTATGCCCTACATTCTCAGACTTTGGTATGGTACACAGGTTTGCTCTCGTGGTACATGGAGGAATCTCCTGAAACTTTAAAGTTCTTGCACTACTACTTTGTATAGTGTGACTGACAACAGTCAACAATAAATAACCTTCTTATAAAGAATAATCCTACTTTCTGCTGTCCATACCTGAGCTGGGTAGGCCTACAAAACTGTATCATAAAGGCAGGTCATAATTGAGGTACTTAGAAAACCAAATGTTTTCTAAGGTGGTACTCTGTGTGACCAAAACTTTAACATCCATGCCATTACATGCTTTATACTATAAAGCCTGTAAATTTGTAATATATATTCATTTTCTTGTTGTTATTTCCACTTCCTAAAATCGGTGATCTACAGTATTCACTGCTTTAGGTTGGCCAGCTAGACATGGTTCTATCGAAACTGAAACTCTGAGCCAACAAAATATGTGATTGGATACTAGTATGTGGAATCAACAGAAGCAATTAAGGCTCAACATTTTACTACGGTCAGGATATAAGAGGGTGGAGCTGCTGAAGTGACTCCATTCAAACAAACTAATTATTAGCAAGTAAACAGAAGGCTTTGGTGTGAAAACCACTGCTTTACCTAACTTGAATCATTCTGTCAGAAAGTGGATCTTTCATTTAATTAGATTCTTTGATTAATATCTTGCTGAAACATGATGCACAAGGAACCACAAGCTGTGGCTCTTTATCATACATGAATCAATTAAGACTTCCATTGCAACCACAACCAGCAGACCACAATGCAAATGTGCCTGCATAAACTTACTAAACAGAATTTGAAATCTGTGCCCTCTTTAGTTAATAATGGTCTTCACAGGCTCATTGGTGCACAAATTATCAACAGTCCGTAGCTGCCCCTCAATTGCTGACTCAGTATGTACCAGACAGTCACAAAGTCTGCATAACTTTCATTGAAATAAATTAAATTGTAGCACAATTATTTAAATCATGCACGTGATGTGACTGCATACTATTACGTAGAGGGACCAAACTATTGTTTTGCAAGTAAGTAAGTCAAACGTTTGCACTCAAGACCCAAGTCAAGACTGACCAGTCCAAAGTTAAGTCCCAAATCCTAAATTTTGAGTTCTGAGTCCTAAAGTCATAATGCACTTTTCACCAAATGCAATGCCATTTTAACAACAAAATCTGCATCTTTTTTGAAGAATTTTAAAATCTGCATATGTACAAATGAATGTCATTTTAGCATCTAATTAGATGCTAAAATATTAACAAATAAAGCAGATAATTAAAAAAAACTAATACAGCCATAAGCAGTCAAATAAATATTTTCATATGGACGTCCATTGTAAAGTCAATAAGATAGTCACTACTTACTAAGCTGCTCATTCACTATGCTTGAGTGAATGAGAACAGAAACACTCTCTAACCAGGGAAGTTAATAAGGTCTAATTTTGGCCACAATTCAGTGATTCAGACACAGGAGTAAAACAGCACATAGAAATGTGTGATTTTTGTACCATTAACAAGCAACAGAACAAGATTTATTAATCATCAAAAAGTAATATACTAAGGTTACTCTACATAGACATATAGGTACTGAAGGGACTGCAACAGAGGCACAGAGACATTCACTCATCATTTGGCAGCAAGTGAGCCTTCACTGGAGCTTGGGACAATTTTAGGTCGTTGGAAAAGTGGCAGGTACGTGTCCATACGTGAGCCACCTAAAATTACACCACTGATTGCAGCCAGTGCCAGTGGGGTAGATGAAGTAAATGGAGGGTGGTGGAGAGTAGTAAAGGATGTGTGGCACAAGGCAGCAATTTTCAGACTGCTCAGTGGGGCCTTACATGGCATTTTTTCCTTTTACAAAACTCTACTAAATACACAAAAATTAGTTCATGTTCAGTTAATGCACTTGTTTGTCCTCTCTTAAGTTCATGCACATGAACAGCAGAAATTATTCACATGAAGCAGCTCTTTGACATGCTATCACTGAACAATACAGGTATGTTCTGTTGTTGTTCAAAACCTCAACATCAGCAGCAGCTGCTGATGTTGAGGTTTTGACCACAAGATACTCCAGAGGTTTGTAGAAGCAAATGAATGCCCAAGTTTCAACCACACAGTTGGTGCGGATTAACGCGATAGTGATCAATTTAGTCAGCTGCGCTGAGACCAGCAGCTAGCTCTAGGGCAGAGGATTTTCACTGATAACGAATTCAACTATCAAAAATAAATAATTAAAATCAGTTTGATACCCAAAGAGGAGGCATGAAGCAGCAAAAATGATATCACAACATCAAGTCAGCATTCTATAAAGGGCTACAGGTAGAGCAAGTGAATCCTTGGGGTGGGTTCATATCTAAAAGTCTGGTTCCTGAATCAAACCGAGAATGATACATTGTTTCAGTTGTTCAGCTGGTCTGGTTTGTAAGGGCAGAACAATGGTCAATAAATTGTAAACCTACACAATAACCCATACATGATACAATATGATATGAATTATTTAAATAGAAGTGCCCTGCACCATAGAATTAAAGCACTGCCCTCTTCATGCAAGTGGGCTGAATCATGTTCACACACCCAAGTTATTTATGGATCAGTGGCTACATGACGACAGAACAATGAAACTAGTCACACCTGTAGCATTGCAAGGTAGACATTTCATCTCTTGAAGCATACATGTTTTTATAGTTGTCAGTCAGTGTCAGTGGACAGTCAGTGGCCACGAAGATGTAAGGACACCATGTGCCCGAGGTCCACAGTCTAAAGCTGTCTCAGGGACCCTTTGGTAGTACCCAAGCAAACAAACCTCTCACTCCCCTTGCCTAATGCAGCTCCATCATGTGATAGGAGAACAGGCCATGATCCCTATATACACACATATATAGATATAGATAGATAGACAGATAAAGATATAGATACACATATGTGTATATACATATACAGTACATACACATATGAATTTACTTCATCTACCCCACTGGCATATATATGGCTCATATTATCATAACGACTGTAGCTTCACAATTAAGAGAAAAGATTAAGGGGAAAGTAAGATAAAGACAGAATGTGTCCTCCTGAATATTTTTACTCTGTTACGTAACATTTTGGCTTCTAAAATCGAGATGAGTGGGAAGCCACACATGAGATTGTTGTACAGTATTCAGCTGGTCCATCCTCACAAGGGTGCATATTACAACAGTTTCAGTCATGCATAGACTAAGCTGTAATTTCAGCTTGTCATCTTCACCTTTATTTTCAAATATTTCTCCTCGCTCATTCATAAATTATCACAGATCACAGTGCGTGGTATGTGCTTGCATGTCTGTTCTGTGATGGAGTAATGTATGTCTGTATGTGTGTGTGTGTGTGCCAGTGTGTGTGTGTGTGTAGGGGCATGCTCGCTTGCATGATCTTGCCTTAAGCACGAACAATGCTAGGACCACTGCATAGGAGGTGGTACAGGTAGTACTGTTTTTGTAGCTACATCTGGCGCGGTTTCATCTAGTACCAAATGTTTAGCAGCTTAGGCTCTGACTGCAAGGTAAGGTCAGACAGACTCTTTCCTAGAAAATCTACACAGATGGGCATCGTGTTATATCATTCTTTGTATTTTAGTAGTATATTGCTGTATTACTGCTGGTTTACATACAGCTACATACAGATATATACAGTTAAAATGTTGCTGTCCTTTTTCTATTGTGTTTAGCCATAATGAACTTGAACAAACAGACCACTGGTGGTCTTAATTATGGCATGTTGAGAATGATCTGCTTGGCATGCCCTGCCTGTCTTAGTCTGCAAGGAGTAGAGGTGTACAAGTCGGCACATTAGCATATCTCTTTGCCATTTTCTGGCATACTAGAGAAATGTTTTGGCTCACACTATGATTCAGATAAAGACCCATAATTATCATCATTCAAAATCACAGGCATCTGAACCCATGTCAGACTATGTTGAGTCACCATTTTGCAGCTGAACAAGAGCTTCATCTACACACATTCAATGGCTTGATTTCCCTTGTTGTCCGAGGTTGGTTGCCAAATGTGTAGTTATCATAGTGCCTGTGTTTTCCAAACCAGGCTCACTTCATAATGGTCCAGAATCAAATATGATACAACTGATACACACTGATGTGTCTTGGACATTGAGTTAATTAAATATTGTCTTTAATACTCTAATAAGCATTGAATTCAATCAACCCAGCTCATTTCTTTCACCTTTCTCTGAAGCATGTCCCAGTCATCCAGGACTAGTATTCTTCTGTGCTATAGCATCTGCATTGCTAGTTTAGCTGGTCTTTAATTGAGAAAATTCCACTGAAGTATAATATGAAGTAGACAGGACACTGCTGCTCAGCCTTGTCACCAATTTTTCCAAGTGGCCACTCACAGAACTGCAGCAAAACCATTATAAAAGAGGCGAGACATCATCGCAATGTAAAGTCGATGAGCCAAGCTGAAACTCACTGGTGGGGGCAAAGGGGAAAACACTACTGCACATATTCAGTGGGTTGTATAACCAGGAAATAAATCCAGAAGCTAGAGAACCTTTTTGTGCCAGGCGAGCAACTCTCATTGGACTGAATGGGCACCATCTTTGCATACACTATCTAGTTCATTACAGTACATCTATGGAAAATTCCTACTTGCTCTCCTCACACACAGGGAACAATAACTGTTACTCCACACCATGCCAGAGTACAAGAGAACTTAAAGTCTGCAAATATTCAATAATTTTTAAAAACATCACAGTACTGTATACCACAACTCAGTAACTCATGGAATACGAATCAGTAGTTTGTTTATATGGACTCTTCTAGTAAATACAAATGAAAGCACATTATATTGAGCAAGATAACACTGGACGAAAGACACATTGTTGGAGTAAAGAAGCTAGCAGACTGAGATAACAGGAGGTAGTATGTTACAACACACAAAGGAGGAGACAGTGAAGCCGAAAAAGCAATATTTCGTTGAGAATGGCAACATGATGAGCAAAGATTTTAATATCCTTTAAGCAGTTCAGCCTTGTCATCTTGGCCTTAATAAACATAATACATTTAGATTCAAGCAGCTTTGGTAATACTATCACTACTATCTGATTTATCTGTCATACTGACAATATGAAAATGTATCAATCACTACACATCCTCCACATCAGGAGAAGCATGCAAAATTTCATTGCACCTGTGTATAATTACAATAAAGATCATTTATTCAATCAAAACTACAATATGATGATATATGGATATGACCATATCATAATATTTAATTAAACATTTGACACCCTTGACATAATGTGATGTGTCTTGCTTGTACAAATCTGATGGAAAGCAAATATAATTGCAGTTAATTCTGACTTTGGAACAACTGACTGAGTAGGAGTGAGAAAGTAAGACAGTCGAACAGACGGGGGAGAGAGACTGTTTCACACTTGAGTACCAAAGCCTCATGGCCCATTGTTCTCGTATAAGTGTGGAATTTTATGAGGAGAAAATTGCAATAAAAACTATCTGCATTAGAATTCTATGTTAGCTTTTTAGAACTGTGAAAAGTTAAGCCTTTCAGTTTATAATATTTATGACATAATGGAATAGAATAATGGAGAAGCCATTATAGAGAGACACAAGGACAGTTTCTTCCCATCTTTAGCTGGCCTCAACAAGCCCTGAGACCCCTACTGACAGACTCTTATCCTTATTAATAGTATAATATAGATTAATTACAATATACTCATGAATATTATTTTCCATCTGTGCCAGATTCTGCCAATAGATCCCCCAAAATCTTAAATCTCTAAAGTGAAGAGAAATCGAAATTTAAAAACACCCTATGGCAACAGCTCATTGCCCACGAAGCATTAACCTTTTTCTGTGAGAGGAGCCAAGACACGATCAGTGTTCAAACAGACACATACGCTTTTTCAGTGGATGCCACTGTAGCTGTGACAAAATCTAAAAAGTAAAAGATTATCTTGGGCTTGTACAGCCAACCTTAATACCACTATATCAAAAGGACACAAGACTACACAACCACATACACACATGCATGCACACAAGCACCACTCTGTTTTACACACTTCAAAGCAGGAGCACAAGAGCCTGCGGTCCCACTCCTCTTAAGTTTGGTGCATATCGATGTGCACATGTATGTGAGTGACTGTATGTTTTGTGTGTGTGCGTGCAATAGATCTAAGCAGGTGTGGGGGATTTTCTCATCTCTCAGTGGTCCTCTCAAGCCTGAGGCTGGTTCCTCTTTTCTTCACTTCCAAAAAAAGTGGGTAGTCCATCATCTTTAAAAATTTCATGGATTTTCCTCATAGATACCAGAGGATATGGTCATATTTAATAGCCCATAATAACAAATTATTCATCGTCATTTTATAAAAATAGGGATGGCTGTGTAATACATTTGATTTGGATATAGTCTGTTCGGGGAAACAATGAGATAAAGCATCATATCTGTGAACAAATGCACTGACTCCATGTTATTTCAAATTCAGAAACATGCACTTTTAATGAATCAATCAATATTTTAATGAGACATTGCACTGACCTCACTGATATATTTCATTTTTTGCACAGACAAGAGATGCATCTTCAATTCTAAAATTTGTCTGAAACTGATAACCAAATTTGTCAACTTACAAATTATCCTTTAGCTCAACAGTGCAACAGTGTCCCCCCGTGACTTTGCAGTAACGCTATGTGAACTTTCCAATCCATTAATCCATAATGGATTACTGTGGTGGTAGCACTGACATCATTACCCTAGATTGAAAGGAGGCTATTTTACTCAGGCCCCTCTGCTGATCTGTGTGTCTGGGTTGCTGTCTGTCAGCTTCTCTGTCTGCCAAAATCCCTGCTCCACATCCATCCACAAGATAAATACCTCTCCACTGTTTGAAAACATTAAGCATCATGAAAGAGAAATTGATCAAAGATAACTTAATGGACTGATGAATAGATATCTATTTATTTGATTCATCTTGAACATGTTGCCCAGACTCTTGCCTCCACAGTGCTGGACTGTTAGGACTGGTTAAGATTTCTCTTTCTTTGTCATCTGCTCTGTGGCCTCAGGCTCAATCTGACTTTGTGTTATAATGACACTATTCACGCACGCACGCACGCACGCATGCACGCACGCACGCACGCACACACACACACACACACAATCTACACACACACAATCTACACAAATACAGATTCTGAACTAGCAGAAGCCATATGGCAGGTTACTGGCCTGCATAATTGGCTTAAACAAGAAGCAGTATGTGTAGAGCGTGTGTGAGAGTGTCTGAGTGTGTACCTAGACGGCCTTTCCTCTCAGTCGCAACAACCCCATCGATAATCATGCAGCAAATGAGCCTGCTGTCACTGCTGTGGTCCCCTGACAGAGCTGCTGCAGCCGCAGAGCACCCCGCGCACACACACACGAACGCGCGCGCACACACAGACAAACACCACTCGGACTACCATACGGAGACCTAATGCACCACACCATTTTCACTGACAAGTTGAACTATAATATATGCTCACCAAAAAGATGTAATTCTGTCAAAAAACATTTCCATTAGTGCATTTTTTTATGAAACATTAACTCATTTTGAGATGCAAACACCTAAACCCGTCCATCTCTAATGCCAAGCCATTACACATCATCATCATAATCTTAATGTGTCAGATTTTCCACTTTTTGCCTACTGTTTTCTATGATGTTATATTTTTCTCTCTCAAATGTCCATCCCTCTGTCTCTGCATGTGCCTATCTGTCAGTCAACTTCTCCCAGTGCTGTCACTCACTGCCACGCCATTAATTTTCAGTGGGAATAAACCCAAAAGTCACATGAATGGATGCGTACTATGCAGCAATGCATTATATGAACACTATCACAATTCTTTCAGATGTTTGTAACTCATAACAATATTTTTATTTTTGCTTATCTAACACTAAGGTAAGTTCATGAAGAGTACAAACCAACTTTAATACTATGCTCAATTTGTAGCACAGGCACAGAGTAGGGATGTGCTGTTAAGTCGACTATACGATTAAACGTCGCCACCCTTGCTAGTCAGCACCTTGGCCGAAAAGCCTGTCTCCAGGTGACGTGTGAAGTGTAACTGTAGCTAAAGTTACCCGACGGCTGCACACATGGTAAAACGTTAATGCTAACAGACTGAGGCTAAAGCTAGTTTACATCTCAGCAAACAAAGACGGGAGGCATATCTACATGATAGATGACAGAAATACACAAAGAAAGCGCAGGGACTAGGTTACTACTCTTGGACTTGGAGACAGGTCACCCAGCCAGATGAGCCAAACCACGATCGTGAAAGAGAGCCCGGGAAAGAGCTAAGCTAACCCAGCTTAGACCTGAGACAGTGAGCCAGAGAGAGAGATGCATCGTTGTTGACCCACTTTGATTCTGCATCAGCCCACATCCTCCTCCTCAAACCCTGATATAACAAATGTAGATGCAGTGGTACCTAACAAGTTTCACTGGAGGTAAAGTTACTGCAGTTAGTAAGTTAGTAAGCTTAGTTAGCCAGACATACTGAAGTTTGCAGCTTAAGTTGGAGCAGATGAAAACAGAGTTTAATCCATTCACCACGTGTGTGCTCTTGTATTCCATGTTTTTGAGAGACTACAGAAAAGATGTCACCATCCAGACTCATGAAAAGCCAAGTATCATTCTTCTCAGACCCTCCTGCACACCGCTTCAACATGTCGAGAAACGGAGAGCTTGCCAGCTCTTGTTAGGGTTGCCTAGCTATGATTGGACAGTTGCTGTCTGGAGGTGGGGCTTAGCAAAGGGCCAGTTCCCTTGTAGTGCATTTGGGAAATAAAAATCTTCTATATGCAATATTTATCCAGTTATTAGTCTTTACAGTTTCCCTCAAATATTCAATTAGCAAGTGACTCACTCATTCATATTTCCGTAAGAGAGGGTATTACCATTTAGTGGATAATGGCTTACAGTTGCTGGCATTATCTGTGAAATCTGCCTATGCATGCCTGGTTTATTGCAATTAATTGCAGGTATTGACTGATTTTATTTCTCAGTCCTCATCCAGGAATTGGCTTTCTTGGTTCATCTGATCAAGAGCCAGCTCATTACATTCATTTCAAAGGGGGGTTGGGGCCAAAGGAGAGAAGTGGTGAGTAACTGTCTTGAATTATTATGTCTGTTCAGAAAATGTACTGAAAGGTGGACATTTGCACTCAAGTCTTCAAAAGTTTCTCCTGGGGGTTGGAGGAGCAGGACTTTATGACTTCAGTGTTTCTAAATTCTAGCTATAGGGAAAGAAAGACCGATTATGTTGACCTGAGTGGCAGTGGTTCCCTGAAATCAACAATCCCATTTCCACTTCCATCTAAAACCATCGTTGTTTACAGAAAGCTCCAGCAGACAGAAATTGCACAGGTCTGTTGGACTATACATTGATGGGTTCACATTAAGCCAACTGGAGGAACAAGAGAGAACTGAGGGCCTTAAGGAGTAGAGGGTGAGAGGAAGAAATGAAAAGAGAATGGTAGCGAAATTAAGCTCTTCACTGTGCCAATTTCCTCTTACAAGCCAAAAATGGCCCATTATGTTTAATATTTTGAGTCTCAGTGGGGGAGGAAAAGAGCAGAGATGCCGAGTGGGCCGCCTGGAAGAGTCATCAGTGGCTAACAGTATCGTCAACATAATACCCTACCATCTGCTTCCTGTAAAAGCCCAGGCTAAATTTGTCTTGTGTTGTACACATGGTAGTCCGGTAGCAAAAAGCAGAGAGACACTGAGTGGGCAACAAGAGCACCGTAGAGTACGTGAACATAAAACTGTGCCAACTGTTACGCCAACTGCCTAGTTCAAACACAAAAAAGCCATTCTAAAAATGTCAGCCGAAATCTGTAACATGTTCCTCTGTATTTGGGAAGACAGCAGAGCAGTAGAGAGTCAAACGACGCCTCTGTGTAAAGAAGTCGACCCATATCAGAGAAATCTCTGGTTTCACACGAAGGGCCAAAGAGGGAGAGTGGAAGAACATACTGCAGGCTGACAGGGCCAACAAATGTGAATCACTATGAAGAGGATGATGCAAACCAGCACATATCCTGAACTGAGTGCTGAGGGTGGTGGAGGACTGGTGAGTGCGCTTGAACACGTTATAAAGCCTCCAGCAGTATCATATTGTTGATGCCAGTGTGCCCACAACCCTGTCATAAGTATAATTTGTGTAGTTGTAATGCCAAAAGTGTGTATGTTGTCATAATGTTGTCATAATTACCTTGCCAATATCTATAAAATATTTCTGAGGGGTGGTTCGGGTGGCCCAGAAGCAGAGCAAAACACTCTCTCACCATGCAGAGATCAGACTTCAGTTCCCAGCAGCTGTGCCTCCAGCTTGGTCTGTCATATGTTCCAAAAAACAAAGGTGGCCAATTACAGATCATGTCTTTTGTCAACTACTGACTCCTTCTAGGTGGCTCAGGCTTTTGAGCAAATGGGGGATGTGAGGTAGATAGCATGAACCTCAGCATGCATAAAAACCCTCTCGGTGAACTTCCCCACTGGCAGGTGAAAAGAAGCGGCTGGTGACTCCATGTGCACCCATCTTCGGGCCAACAGGGGGGTTAGATTATGTGATGACGATCCAGTATGGGGAATTGGCTATGTTAAATTGGAGAAAAGGGAGAACCATACTGAAAACATTCTTATGGTCTGTCTATGGTCAAGTGGATAACACTGAGCACTTAGTTTAGAAATATTAGATTTAGCCTCTTTTCAGTTCTACTCTCTGCAAAGGGGTCATATGACATGGTAAAAAAGAAATAAAATTAAAAAAATCATATTGCAATAATTTTGACAGATACTGTGATATGATTCACTATTTGTGGTACAGATCATGTTTGCATCATAATTTTCACTGAAATAAATTCTTAAAGTCAGGACATTTGTTGGGATCTGTACCAAGCGAACATGTTTTCTTACATCTGGAGAGCAAAATTTGAGGGCAAGGCCACCTCTTCATTAGGGCCCGAGCACCGTCCGGTGCGAGGACCCTATTGAAATTCAAGGAATTCTTATTATTAGGGCCCGAGCACCGTCCGGTGCGAGGACCCTATTGAATTTCAAGGAATTATTATTATTTTTTTTCTTTTTCTTTTTCTTATTATTACGACAAAAAGTAATCGCTTATTTGGGGGCTTTAACATATTCAAAAACTCACCAAATTTGGCGGTCACATCAGTCGCGGTGAAAATTTACGTGTATTAGGGTTTTTGGCGGTGGCCGGGCCAAAATGGCTAGGCCACGCCCCTTAAACAGCGCCCTACTCGGCAGGTTTCACGGATCTCCACAAAAATTGGTAGACTTGTAGATCATGCTGAGACGCAAAAAAAAGTTCATAGGGACCCATAGGCTAAACCCAACAGGAAGGCGGCCATTTTGAATTTCGTGGTCGTTTTTGGCGTTTTCCATGTTTTGTATTTTAACAAACTCCTCCTACAGGATTTATCGAATCGGCTTCAAAATGGCTGTGTACTATCTACACCAGTTTGTGATCAAAAGTTATCAAAGGATCTTGCACCCGTTGAAAGGGGAATCGGCTTTTTGGCGTCAAAGATGGACGTTTCGCCATGAAACACGAAATTGCTATAACTTTTGCATACATAGTCCGATCTGCACCAAACTTCCCAGGTATCATAATAGTCCTGCCCTGAACACAGTTATCTGAAAAAATTACATAATTGTGATACCGCCCCCTGGTGGCGACAGGAAGTGTCAGCTTTTACAGTGTGAGGTGCTGCTCTGGGCACGTTGACCATATATGACTAATATTTGGTCTGCAAGGCTTTAAGACTTTGGTAATGCTATATTATGAAGACGGTGACTTTTTGTTAAATGGCGTTGCGCCCAGAGCGCGGCGAAGTCCATGCTTCGCCAAAACGCAGGAAAGTTGCTTAACTTCAGTGTCCTTGGTCATATCTGCCTGAAACTTGACATGTGTGTTCATGGTCCAGGCCTGAACATGTCATAT
>JAJHUR010083596.1:0-54152 GCA_027495735.1 Lutjanus campechanus | reverse complement strand
TATCAGTGGTACCGCCCTGAGCATATGATATTAATTTCATAAGTGGGCGTGGCTAAACAAACTCCTCCTCCACAACTGATCAAATTTATTTCAAAACTGGTTTGTAACATATAGACAAGTGTGTGATTAAAAGTTATTACAAGAATTGGTCAGCGTTGAACAGTGTCGGTGTGGCATGGCGTCAACTTTTGATGTCTCGCCATGAAACACGAAATTGCTATAACATGAGATTAAATGGTCAAATCTGCTCCAAACTTCACATGTAGGATAAAAGTCCCAGCCTGAACACGTCTACAGGACGCTCATAAGTCATAGGCATAGCGCCACCTAGTGGAGACAGGAAGTAACACCGGGTTGCTTCCTAGAGTGTCCAAAGGGGGTGAAAATTCAGCACCTTGTCTACCGGTTGGCCTCTGGCTACAAGGTCGTGCCTGCAGCAGGTCCCGGATGATGCAGGGGCTGTGGTCGCAGCACCCAGAGTCGCCAGCGCCCCGAGTTGCGTGGGGGTGCGAGGGCCCGTTCAACGCTGCTTGCAGCTTTAATTTTTAGATTACTTTTGCCCTCCACCAAATATAAACTTTTTTTTGTGCAAAGCATCATGATTTAGCTTGAGTCAATTTGTGTACGCCATTGAGCTATAAGAATGCACTTGAGCATATAAGAGAGCTTGAAAGTGTTCTACTGGCAACAAAATGAATCAAGCATGCTGTGAAATTAACCGAGATAAACTACCTTGCACAGTGAGTGAACTTTCTTGAAAAGAAAATCTCATAAATGTTGAGGCTGAGTGTCAAAGGGATGTTGTAAACTCAGATGCACACTTTACTTGCCCACCACAGCTACTTCTTACATCATCTTGCCAGCAGCGATGTGTCTGTGTTGTTTTGTGATGTGTACGGATTGATACTCTGCTTGAGGCCTGTTGATAGTTATTAAGAGGTATGTGAGCCAAATGCAGGCCTACAGAGGAGCCAGTGACTGATCTACTGAAGATGCAGGTAGTTCATGAGAGTCTTGTCACTGCATTCTTTGAATTGTAAATCAACTGCTTAGTTTAGCAACCCAGTTGACCTATAACAGACTTTTTCAGGCGACAACACTAATTGATCCTGGCAGAGGTGGGCTAGAGTTACTGACTCCTCCAGGGGCTCAATATTCAACAGGAGCATTTTTTCATTTTTCTCATTTTAAAAGACTTTGATTTCATTTTGTTTCTTCAATTTGGCAAAGATACTCTGCAATATTTGGCACCCACTCAACTGCTGAACAACTTCAAAAGACTTCTTTGTCTCCTCACTACTGACCAACATTAGGAGATTGTTACACAAAGTGGGAACCAGCAGCTTTCAACTCCTGTGTGTCTAATCAGAAAAATCCATTATCTAGTAGTAAGTACAGTAGGTAATAAATATTTTAAATTGCAAATACTTTTCAAATTTAAAGTTTAATTGAAACTGCATTCATAAATAAATACTATTTCCAGGAATTTGTTAAAAACGCAACTCCTTCATCTGATTCTGTTGATGTCTCAACATCTCAGCAACGTAATTGGTGAGGAAAATATGGACAGGAATTCTAACCAAAACTACAAAACTAAAGATCCAAGTAAGTAAGGGATACACCTCTATAGCCAATATCTCCAAAACTCTGCAACTCAACCTAAAACAATCTAGATGGATAAACAGCACTACAGGCCAGAAGGAAAATATACTTTTGATTTGGGGGTGAACTGTCTCTTTAAGCAATACCTTGCAATTTCCTGGACACCACATTATGACTGTAATATGAGGGGAAAGTGTTCCAATAATCACCTTTATATTTAGATATCTGTCTGCTATGAATCATATGCCATGCACATCAGTGAGATCTTGGCTCAGTGTAGAACACATTTATCTGTCTTGCAAGATTGATGGACTTCTTTGGATTGCACGCGTGAAACAGCCAAGATTATTCATGTGGGCTGCAATCATCTCCTAGTCTACAATGGGCATGCTGAGGGGCAGCATTCTCGCTTCTTATTCACATCTCCTTGCACCACAGGAAAGAAAAGTTTGCCAAGAGCTTACAGATGGGCATCTCTTCCTGTCAGTGACTGACAGAAAGAAGACGGCTTTCTAAAAACCAAATGCCTGATGAAAAAAAAGCGAATGACATTGTGAGGCAAGGCTGACATGTCCACAAAAACCAAAAATATAAACTGAAAACTCATTTAAAAAGCACAAAATAACTTTAGAAAATAAAGCTACTTAAAGGAAACAGTCTCACTTTATTACTGATGCCTCTAAATGACTTGTATAACTTAACAAGACCATCAGCGACTTGCCACCTGGTGAGATTCTCCTTGAAATCAGATTAAATAAGCCTGTGTTCACATTTTCCCAGCCGAAGTTACAGTGAGCTGTAACTGGCAAATGCCAGTTAAAAATAAATAAATAAATAATTTTAAAAAGCAGGAGATTTTAGATAATTCTATTTTTCATGTTACATTTTGTGGTTATGGCAGAGGAAGCACTGCTGCTTTTATCCACGTGGGCCTCCAAAATTAACTTAATATCAAAGTTCCTTGCAGTAGATTCAAAGAAAATATAACAAAACTACTGTAATTATATGTAGACTGACTTCATGATGAAGATTGAACTTTATAATGAAATGTAAAAATTAAGCAAATTGCAGCTCAGGATCTTGAGTATTTTAGAGTCTGAGAAGAGCAGACCTTAGGACTTTGAGTTACAAGCTGAGTTACATTTACCTGTGTTCAACCTTGTCAGACCAATATTAAACCAAAAAAGGGAGCAAAGTTCCAAACATAGGTTGGATACAGCATGCTAAGCTATTAATACAGAGGGAAAAAAAGATTTTTCAGACGCCTTTGCTTTGATCTAAAAGAGGTATCAGTAATCCACACATCCTCAGCAGTTTGCCACCTCCTCTGTAGCTCACCTACAGTCTTAACCACCACACCATCCCTGCTTATCAGTGTCACCACATGCCAATAAGTCTGCTCCATTTTCTCTCTCTGACTGGGGTTAAGTTAGAATTTAGGGAAGGAAAAATACATTCATGTCATGTTCATACAATTTACTTTTTAGGCTAAGTGTCTGGTTCAGCATCTGCATTAGCCTAAGAGGTGTCTGAATTTAGGTCTTATTTTAGAGGAGCAAACTAGACATACAAGAAGTCAGCCTGGTTTCGAGTGGGCTGGCAGGGAGTGGGAATGTGTGTGTGTCTGTGTGCGTGTTATCTCTGTAACTTCAGGCAAAAGAGAAGGTTGTGACTGTGTACCAAATGTGACTGGCTGCACGCTGTGTTGAGTGCATGTGTGTCTGCCTTTGCAGCAAAGTGAGCAATGTAATAGCCTTTTGGCAATGCAATACAATAATAAGGTTTGCTTTGAATGGTTAGGGGGGACAAAAAGAGTTATTTGCTCACAGAGACAAAGGGAGTGAGGGAGGGTGGAGAAGGACAGTGACAGAAAGACAGATACAGAGGGAGGAAGTGAGGGACAGATGGGGACAAAGCTGAATGGATCCAACTCATCCACGCTTATTTTGACAAATGGCAAAGTGACAGAGAGAGATGACTGTGACATACACACACAAATACACACACTCTCTCTCACGCAGACTATGAAACTAAAGGCATCGACGATCAGGCGTCACATTGACACAAATGGTTTAAATCCGAACTTAAATTCAACCAGAACTGTAAAGCAGGCTAAAGTGGCATGTAATTGAGAGTAGTTTGTGACACACACACACACACACAAACACCACCCACCACCTTCACCCCTTCACTCCAAGCTTGCAGACATAAGGGAAGTGTGCCTGTCACAGCACACTAAGCCAACAGCTAGAAGCGACAGTCTGACTGAGCGGTCTGGCAGCGCTTCAGAAACTGTTATTGATCTGTCTAGAAGTCAAGTTGTAACGAGAAAAGTACAAGACCTGACTAGTTAACATCACATGCCACTGCGAAGATTGTGCTCCTCTTTTAACACTTGTAACATGGTATTGATCCAAAATAAACAAAACAGTAAAGTTCTTCAGACATTTGTGATTTGTGACACCAGTGATCATACTTTAGTCTCTAGCAGGGGTGTCCTAATTCTTTGCCTCATTTTAAAATATGAATTGAAACATAAGCTCAGGTAAAAAGGCATGTAATCCAAACACAAAATGTGCAATCATGGGTTCACAAATAGTGAGTATATGCTAAATTAAACTGATGAAACAAAAGGATTACTAAAGACAACAGCAAAATGACTTGTTATTCTGCAGACACAGATCATCATCTCAAAAAATGTAACAAAAAGAAAATCAGGCAGAAAGTTTCAAATGTGTCTACATTTTTTTAAGTTAAAGTACTGTCACACTGCCCTTAAAAGATATAAAATACACCAGGAACCCTCTCATGTATGTCCCTTGGAATAATATGACATAGCATATTTTTTTTACACTTTTTCTTAGTTATGTAAAAGTGCAACAGAACAGAATTATGTGAGATCATACAAATTAGACATGTATGCAAAGTATTTGAGTATTTGCACCTTGTCGACACAGACTACCTATACACACGAATCAAGACTATTTCCCTCTTAGTGCTTGCATAATATAGGCTATAATATGGATTCTGATTATTTTGCATAGCAATAAATCATAAAAAGAACAACATGAAAGATACAGAAAATATAAATAATAGAAACTATAAAATAGGTCTAATAAAAACATAATAGAGGCCTTAAAAAGTGTTCATGAAATGGCAGAGTGCAAGGGACCCCTATTTGAGAACAACCGCACAAACAGATTGGACTTTTGTTATTTAAACTACAGAACAATGTTTAGACAACAAAGTTGGTCAAATCAAACATACAGAATTCCTTATCATTTCGGTCACTAAGTGAGACCTCAATTTGAATGAATAAAGACAGAATAAACGCCACAGGTGTGGCTAATTAGGTTAATAAGCTGTTTCACCTCGTGTGTGTTCAGGTTCTCAGCTTCTTTCAGGAAAACACTGTGCACTTTTTTCATTTCAAGGTATAGACGGTTGCAAAATCACGCTACAATCGTACATGAAGTCATAGTTAGCTACTGAGCCTTCAGGAAAGAAAGAAAACACAGAGAAAGTAAAGAAAGGACGGGGGGGTTATTACCTCACCTATACTGGTACAGTATGTGACGACCATTGACCTTTACGTTGGGAAAGTGTCCAGTTTTCCGCCGGACGTGATGCCCTTCAGCACAGAAGACTCCACTGATATTTTGGCTAAGTGTCCAACTCTCCTGTCCATATGTATTCCAGCTCAATCTCAGGTTCGCTACCCTCCATGGATGTAGCCTTCTTTGCTGCCAGCACAGCTCTCTAATTTCCCAAAAACACATGGTAGTGCCAGCTGACATTATTACCAAGAGGAGAAACCCACTTACTCTACTCCTTGTTTCACGTGCATCAACATTGCCAACTTACTGACCACTCCCACCAAACGGTGAGATGTTGAATGACCGTTGTTTAAACGTACAGTATTTTGTACAGGGTTTTTATTTTTTCTTTCTTTCTTTATTATGTTTAAGCCTTAGAAAAAAATAAACGTACACAATAATAACATACATAAACAATAAAAATGTCAGAAAATGGTGAAAAATGTCAACCAGTGTTTCCCAAAGCCTGAGATGTCCTCAAATGTCTTGTTTTACTCACAAACCAAAGATGTTTAGTTTATTTTCATATATGAATGAGAAAATATTCACATTTAAGAAGGCATTCAAGGTGGCCTGAAGTGTGACTGTACCACAATAGCTGATACAGCAATCTGCCGAGTACTGGAGAGGAGCCGGTGTTTTCTTCTGCAGGGTTGACTGCTGAATGGTTTTCAGGTGTGCAGCAGGTAGCAGAAGAGTTGAATGAGCTGTTATCAGCAACCCAGGAGCGTGAGGGAGTGACAAAATAAAAAGTAGGTTTAGATGAAAATATGCAGCAGTCATAAGTAATTTATTCAAATTAAGTCAATTACAGTGTCTTTGATTATTTTTGTACACAGAAACAAATAGCCTAATTATTCACTCAGTGAAACTGGCAAGCAATCTAAAGAAACAATCTTTCATTTTATGTCTCACACCTTTTATTTCCTCTCCACCTCATAATTTCACCTGCATCTGGCTCTAGAAAACTGTGAGTACGCCTGCTCTGAAGTATGCCAGATGTGTGCACATTCTCACCAGCGGACAGCCATATAAATATCAGGTTAGATGAATAAATGAATGAAATCATTATTATTGAGTCCTACATATAACTGTGCCAACATAAAGTCATACAAGCCGGTACCAGAGTGTGTAGTGTGCACATTCTCAACAGCTTAACTAAAAGCATCTCTCCCTGATCAATACTCAGACGATCACTGAGTGCAGCAAAATTCAGAAATCACTGGCAGAAACATTTACTCTGTACTGCTGGAGAAATAAGAATAAATGTTAATTATACAGAGATGGTGGATCAGTAGTTAGCTCCGTTGCCTCACAGCAAGAAGGTCCTGGGTTCGATTCCCTGCAGCATGTTCTCTCCATGCTTGCGTGGGTTTCCTTCGGTTCTAATTTCCCCCACCATAAAAAACATGCACATGTTAGGTCAGTTACCCCTGACTTAATACACTCAGGTCACTTAATATACTCCCAATGTACTTAGGATGGGTTAATGCAGTGACTGAATTTTACTGTATAATTGTATATGTGACAATAAAGTTGACCTTTAAGTAATCAATATTGCTTTCTTTTGTGGGAAATGGCACATTCATGTTTATACATCTGGCCCCTGGGTGTCACTTGACCTTGACATTGCCTCAACAGCAGCACAATGCTGCCCGACTAACTGGCCGACATTTACCACACATCAGTACCCTAAACATCAGAATAATAAAAGCTGCTCCTGGCTGTTCAAACTATGTATGGCTCAATTATGTAGGGCTCAAAGTTGCCCTGAGTGGGCAGTACAGCAGATTGTTACCAGTTAATGGTCAGGCCTGTGTCGGCATGCAGCTAAGAAAGCAAGCAGCCCACTCCTCTGAGCTCCAGCTTCTTTGTTATGCTAATATTGTGAGTCACATCCTCAAAATGCTTCACCCACTTAGCTCTTGACTACTTGAATAATTGAGTTGAAATAAATAATTAGGCTACCCAGTTTTTCAATAATTAGGCTACTGTTAATGGTTTAATTATGAAAAGTTTTAATTTAACACACACTTGATACTTATAAATAAATGGGAACAGGCACACAAATAATTATTTTTCATAATTGCAATTGAAAACTTTTAAAAATATTTTGGGGCTTTTTCTGCCTTTTAATTGGGACTGGGAAAGCTGAAGATATGACAGGAAAAGACGGAGAGAGAGTTGGTGTTTTGACATGTAGCAAAGGGCCACAGGCTGGAACCAAACCCACAGCCACTGCAGAAAACTCACAACCTCACACTCTACCAACTTAACAACCATGGTGCCCCTTAATTTAAAACATTTAAATTAATTTTTCCACATATAAATCTATGCAACACATGTTGTATATGCGTCATAAAATTCAGTGAAAATAGGCAATCAATATGGTTTGCATCAGGCTTCAGGCTCGAGTCAGATTACTAATAGTCCATACAGAGGCTCTGTTTACACTTTCCACTTTACAAAGAAAATGTACCTTTACAAATGTAATTATGGGACACTACATATATAAGATCCTTTATTTAACACACACTGCAGCTCATTTGTAGCACCGTAATATAACTAAAGTGATGTTTCTCTCATCATGCTGTCTGGCAGCATACAATGTCATAACTGGCAGAACCAGAGGGGAGCTGGAAGCCAGCAAAGATGGAGGTGTTCACTGCTAAAGTGATTATTTATATTGATGAATCAATACAAGCAGAACTGCAAGGCAGATCTTCAGTCATTGCATTCAGTCTAAAGTTTTCCTCTTCCTCCATCAAAGACTAATTTATTGATCATCCAAATATTCAACACCGAAAGATGTTGTGTACTCATAGTTTTCATCATACGAGAACTTACTGCGTACTTTAGTTTCAGCTATACTTCAGGCCACTTCCCTCTCAAATCCAGTTCAGTTTATCTTTTCCACCCAAAGTGTCACACTCACAAACATCAGATAAAACGTTACAATCAGACAATTATAAAATATCACATAATTAAAACTGTTTTGAGAAAAAAAAGCTTGAAAAGAAACTAAGCTTACAACTTCTTTGCTTCTATCAGACCAGCTGTCCAGTCAGGTAAAATGATTCCCTGAGTGGTTAGACTCTGAAGTGTTGCCAACATTGCATTGGGGTTCTCCTTCTCCTTCAGATCTGGGTGCCGGCAAGAAAACAGTAATTAAAAATCCAGTGATACAAGTAAAAAGAAAAAGCTGTAAAACATGTAACCTTACAAAAAATGCAATGCGCTCATTAAGACTAGATTTATCACTTTTGTGAGACATTCAGCCTGCAAACCCAGACTCACACTCTAACCCAAAGCCACCTACACTCTGGCTTACCTCAGTCTCATTATCAAGCTGCAGATGCATTGGAAAAAAAGAAGACCAGTCTTACATACCTCAGAAACTAAGAAGTTAGGTCATTGTTAGCTGTCTTAGTTTAATTTACAGGTGACCCGAAGCAAGCTTTGAAACAACCTACAGTATAAGGGTGAAGCAGTACTGTCATTTTAATTTTTAAATTTCACCATAAATAAAAAGATATTTCTCCTCCTCTATGACTTGTAAGAGGACAAACAGGCAGTTTTTCCCATTTAGGTTGAAGGCTAAAGTTAACCATACCATCATCCTGCTGGGTAACTGTGTTTCAAGCTTCAGAGGCTGAACAGAACCTATGGACTCATGGTACGGAAACAAAAAGTGATGCATGTCTGATGCTGGCCAGGCAGGGATGTGAGAGCCTGCTCTCTTTACTGGTGATGGGAGCCATAATGCAGGTTGCTGTTAGAGCAACAGTGGGAAACGGCTCCTAACAATGATGTCATCGCCCATCACGGAGTTTTTTACAATCTTACAGTTTTATTTAGCAGACACTTTTATCCAAAATGATGTACATCTGAGAGCTGATACAATACAAGCAAGTTTCATACACATTTCATCGTGGACATCATCATATAACAGAAGACATCATGGTAGACATCACTATACCCTATTAGAGGTGCAAATGTGTGAATGGGTGTCTGTGTTGCTCCCAGCCTTGCTAAATGGGCTGACCCATTGAACCACTGAGACTAATCCTTTTAAAACAAAGAACAGAACAGTGCAAGGACAGGGTGTGCCTGCAAAGCTGTGCGTTGAGAAAAACAGTTGGTAACACTTTATAATACAATTTACAGGGTAATTTTGTTGTAAGGTGCCTAATACTGTAGGTACTGTAGCACAATGCAGGGGTTCAGGTCAAGGACCTCCACAAGAGATGCACATTAGACTGCCAACTCTCAGTTTGAGAGGATTTTATGTTAAGGAATCCCTTGTGTGTAATATTTTTATTTTTAGGTGTTAAGATAATAAAGGATTTCTACAACCAATCAAAACATGTAAGCCGATTTCTTCCCTTGTTGTTTCACCTTCCAAAAAATCTGTCCTTTTGCTGAGGACCCGTACAACCCACTCAAGGACCACATGGAAATGCATGATAAGAACAAGGATGTTTTTTTGCAAAGTAGTTTTTAGTTTGTAAACTTTATTGTCCTCAGATAGGAAATTTCTAGTACAGTACATTTACGGGTAGGTAGGCACAGAGGCACGTCACAAAAGCTGCATAAAAACAAACAGCAATAACAACAATAATACACTACTTCAGCCATACCAGCATCCTTGGTCAAGGCAATGCAAATCGTGAATACATAAATACATAATTTGCACCCCTCCTCTCTATACCAACCCATGCTATAATTGTAAATAAATTAAATCAAATATAAAGTGCATCCTGCCTTTGTGCTAAAATCATTATTATATTGCACCTTGTCAATAAAGCTATGACATCTTATTTTATTTTATTTTGTTATTGCCACGGGAACAATGTAATTTTTTCCCACTTTTGTTCTTATTTTTTTGGCATCTGTACCTGGGATCATGAAGGTAGTGGCTGAAACTCTACTGCTAATGAATGGGAATAATCCTGGCAGATCCCGGCAGCTTTCTGTATCAGCCTAGCCTAGCCACGCACGGTAGCCACAGACGGTAAAAGTCTGTCTGTTACAACCCTATGATTTTTTTCACAGTTCTTAATTATTTTCCTTATTGTTTCATGTTCATGTTGGAGTTTCCCTACCAGCAAACAATGCAATAAGAAAATATACTCTCAATAAAGGACTTATATAACAGAGTAAGAATGGTGTTGTCGACATTAAAAAAGTAAAGTTTCTTTGAGTTTGTGATCTATAAGAAGGCTCAGGGATTTGTACTCCGTCACCACCTCAATCTCTTCTCCTTCGATCCTGAAAAAGATGGGTGTAGGGGCATCTTGTCTAAAATCTAAAATCAATTCCTTGGTCTTTGATGTGTTAAGATTAAGATGTGGTATTTCACACCTGTCCATGAACTCCTGTAGTACTTCGCCATGTTCAAATTCATCCTTTTCCAGCAGGTTAACTAAGGCTGTGTCATCTGCAAATTTAATCAGGTGGTGTCCTGGATATCTGGTGGTGCACAGTACTGTACCTAATAGATAAAGGTTTAATGAAATTTCCTCCAAAATGCCCAGTTGTTGCTCCCTTGTTCCCCATATTCTTGTTTTCTTCCACTGTACCTACATTTATGTGTCTGTTGGAACCCATCAGTATTTTATTGGTAAATGATTCATACTGCGTTTGGTGCAAGCAAAGCTTGTTTAAAAGCTTTAAAGAGCATTGCCAGCACCAAACACCCACATTTTTTGACCTATTTAATCAGGCCAGTCGCACAGTTTTACATTGTTAGAGAAAATACTTGAGCCTGATGGAGAACCACTTAAAAGTCATTTGTGTTTCAGTGTTATATTGATTATTTAATCTGGCATCATTATATTTAAATTAAACCTCTCATTATGTGTTTCGTCTTATATTTAACCTTTTTAGTGTAGTCAATAAGCACGATAACATAAACATCTTGTATATTCAGCTTCTCCTGCAGCATTCCATCCAAAAACGAGTGTTTTAGAGCCATAATGCTGCTGTGTGCCAAACTGTACCTGTAGATTGTGCACCAGCACACCAGCAGTGGTCGCTTGGTGGTTTAGGCTACAGGTGAGTCTGAGCCACTTTCATCAAGCTGTTCAGCTCAGCATCAGCTGTTGACTGTGACCTCTCATTCTGCCCTTCATTCAACTTTTAATTCAACTGTATGTTTTTAGGGGTGTCTCTCTATCTTCCTGGTTTGGTTTTATAACTTTCAAATAAAAATTCTTTTTAAATCTTGTGTGGTCTCCCTCTTTGTCCAGCTAAGTGAGCCCTATTGAATTTATAATGACACACAATAGCAAAAATCAGAAAATCCTAAGACTTGACAGGTTGGAACTGGCTTATTATACATACAATTATCAATATGAAATGAGGATTTATTTTCTGACAATCAACAAATCAATTCATCCTTTAAGCACTAGACTTCTGAGGTGGCTGTAGCTCAGGAGGTTGAGCAAGTTGTCCACTAATCAGAAGGCCAGTGGTTCGATACATCCGACAGGCGATGTGTCATACAGCTCCAGTCACCAAGGCTGCGCCTCCTTTTGGGTGAAAGATCACACTTGTGAAAAAGCTGCTGTGTAGCAGGTTGTAAAACAAATAATCATACAAATACATTACAATCTCTCATTCCTCAAACTTCCTGGAAAGGAAAGGGAACCCAAAAGGAGAGCAGTGAGAAAGCATTTGCCTCCAGAAAACAGCAATTCTTTATTTTGGCAGCAGTGTTAATTCATTTTTTATGACAATAAATATGAATTAGCCTCTGTCATTTAAATTACATAGAATGAGAAACTAGACACAGCCGTACACACTGAGATTTGAGGCACATAACATACATGAATAATTGTGGTAAATAGCTAAATGATGCTGGTGACAGATGGATTACTACTGATGGATGGGTGAAGTTGGCTTGCGTGGGATGCTGCTGGAGTTCAGTCATCATGTTACAGCATAGCAGCATCAGACTGTTGACTGACTTAATCTCAGATCTCAAATCTCAAATTGGATTTAACATCTGTAGGATCTTCATGATGTTTTGGCCAAAAATAAGTATGCATACGTAGCTCCTCCAATCTGTATGTTTAAGCATGCCTGAGCAAGACACGGAACTCCAAATTGTTCCATATGGTTGTGTGTGTGTGTGTGCTGTGTGTGTGTGCGTGTGTGTGCGCGCGCACAGAACCATCATCAGGTGCTTTGGATAGAAAGCACAGCTACCACTCGTGATGAGCAAGTGGGCAGCCTCTTCCATCAGCATACGAATGTGTGTGAATGTTATTAAGTGCTACAAGTGGTCTGTAGCACCATATAAATGCAGTACATTTATCATATTTGGACTACATGCCACCAGAACTGCTAATTTTACAGCCTACTGAGAACCCATCATCAACAGCAAAAACACACTGTCTATAGCTTGATCTCTTTGGACTTCAAAGCTCTTGTAATCAGTAGCCTGTTTACTGATGTGCTGACCTTCTGTCATATCAATTACAGCAAGTTAGTATCAAAACTGCTGTCTTCTAATCCGGTGTGTTTGTGTGTGTGTGTGTGTGTGTGTGTGTGTGTGTGTGTGCTAGTCAGCCAGTCATAACATCACCAACACTAATTGAGTGAGTCCAGAAATGAGAAGCGTGCACAGGTCCTCCCTAAGGGGTAAACAGTCAAAGTCTACAGTACATCCCACACACACATGCACGCACACAAACTCGTTCTAACGTAATTGATTTTCTAAACACTTCCATACTTTATGGTCACTGCCAAATGAAAACTCACTCAAATAGGTTGGAGGCTAATGTCAAATGAGGTAAAATTACTTCTGTCTGCATCCGCTGTTATGTACAACATTTTAAAGTCCACTCAGATGTTACAGCGGGAAAAGTTTTTCTCAGTCAAATATTTCAGAGTGATGGCTCTTCAGATTCTTTATTCATTACTTTGTTGTACGCTCTACTTTCGGTCTTTGATTTTATTCAGACCTTTCTTTAAGGATTTGTACAGTTAAATCTATCCAGACTGAGAGATGGAGCCCAGGTCCCATAGATTTAATGCTTTATTGCACCACTCTTCTTTAGTGGCGGCATAATTCATCATTTCGCTCTCATTGCTTCAATGCATCCCAGTCATTTCATAGACACACCTTATTTTATAATGAAAAGCATAACATTGGTTAAGGAAAATCAAAAATCATAATGTTTTCATCAATTTTATTTGTATTAAATATTAACAATAAGGAGACAGTGGACAAAAAACATGTTTTGATAAAACATTTCTCATGTGAACAAACTGTGACTGTGACAAAAAACGATCTTGGACACAAACTGAGGGGAAATACTTTGGGTAAACACACACTGCAAGGGTTTTTTTTGACCACAGACAAGCCCATCAAACAGTTCTTGTCATACAGATAAAATCCTAAAACTGTATAGAAGGATCATGTAAAGTGAAAAAACTCTATGAAGAAACTTTTGTTTTCCATCATGTATGGGTGGATTATCCCTAATGAACTTACGTGCAGTATGAGTCTACCCAATAGCTTCATATACTTACACACATACATCATCCAGAACTGAAAAAAGCAGCTTTAGTAAATTATCATCCACTTTTCTGACACAGTTAGGCAAAAGTTTGTCTCTCAAAGTCATCTCAAGCACAAACAGTCATAGTGCAAAGGATGGAAAGAGGGGAAAGGTTTAATCAGCGATCCTACACCTTCACATGTGAAATTTAGCAAGTTTGTTTGTTTTCTTATGTTGTAACTATGGCCTGAAACACTGCAGACCTCCGACTGCAATCGACAATGAAACTAAGTCTCCACTTCTTTTCTGTTGTGTTTTACACGGCACAGTTCATCCTAAAATCAAAATTACATGATTTTCCTCTTGCCTGTAGTGCCTTTTATCCATCAAGATTGCTTTGGTGTGAGTTGCAGAGTTTTGGAGATATTGGCATTTGCGATGTCTGCCTTCTTTTGAATATAATGGAACCAGATGGCACTCTGCTTGTGGTGCTCAAAGTGCCAAAAAATGCATTTGAAAAACTCAACACCAGTGTCCCTGTGCAGAAATCATGACCCGGTTACTCAAGATAATCCACAGACCTTGTTGAGAGCAGTTTCATGGAGGAAGTATTTTCTTTCTACCAAACCACATCTGTGAACTGTATCACCATGCAGGAGAAAGCATGCATCTACTCAGTAGCCCTTTTTACACAACCTGTTCAATATGGGACCGCTGCGCTGTCATTACGCTTCGCCGTTCTGTGTAAAAGGTACAGACACGCAATGGGCAGGCATTTTTGTTCCACCTCTGATCTGCCAGCAGCCTGTGTAAAAGGGTGAGCCAGTAGGACGGGACATGACGCTGGTGAGTTACACAGTCACTGCTGTTTGTAATTGTGTTTGTTAAAATTCTGTACACATACACACACACACACAGACACAGACACACAGACAGACAGACAAGACAGACAGATACAGAGAGAGAGGAGAAAAATCCCTTCCCGCATATCATATCATCATCCTTCAAACTTCATTGTTGCAGAGACAGTGATGCCTCATTTATCCAGGAACACAGAAAAAAAAATTAAATTCACGAGGTTATCAGTTCTATGTGCGATTAGAGATAAAAAGGAGAATTACTCGCCTCTTTTGCTTCCATAACGCTGGCATGCTATCTAAAAATCTCAAACTGGGTCAGCTTTAAAGCAGCTTTGTTTAGATCAGTGTAAAAAAAACAACAAAAAACTAAAGTGACGTAGAGACGAGCCTTCGTTGCGGCATTGCGTGATCTCTGTGTAAAGAGGGCTATTGACAAGAGGCTCGTGTTTGTGACAGAGTAGCATGTAAACATAAAGCAGGGTTTCCGCCAGTGTATTGGAAGCCAGCCAGACCTAAACTGGCCCCTGCATGACCAAAGCATCGCAGGTATTTAAACTAAAAAGTGTTCTACTAGTAGTGAACTCCTTCAGAGACCTTTATTTTGAAATTCTATTTTGAATGTATGTGTTTGTTTCCACTTCCTTGTCTTTTTGCTCATTCTGTGCACAAAATTTTATTTTCCCATGATGGCAAAGCCCTACCTGCCCTACTCAGACTCTGTGGGTATGTTTAGTCATGAGGAGTGTGACTGGCTAGGGTTAGGATAAGAATATCAGCCAATCAGGCAGGGGAGGGTAAGGCATGCCTTTGCCATCCTGGGTCATAAAATATCTCATTCTCTGCTCTGTTTCTGCCGTCGTCACAGTGCAAAAATCATTGACTATGTGCTTCATGTAGCACAACAATTAGGTTCTCTCTCTGTATTTCATGATATTGCACTGTCTAATTGATGTTAAGTATATTTATTGTACCACTCTAATGCTGTTTCAATAATTAGCCCGTTCAGAAATTTGCCTCACTAACCAGCCTACCCTGTTAAACATTAGTTACCTCCGACCACACACACACACACACACACACACGCATGCACGCACACATGCGCATGCACACACGCACGCACGCATTTCTGGCGGAAACCCTATAATAACATACGTAACAGTAGCTAGCTAGTGATACAGTTGGCAGGTTTAGTTTGGAGGAAGAACCAGAGCAAGAAAACAGTTTATACGAAAAAACAGGTCTGTGGGTTATCTTGAGAAAGTAGGTTAAGATTTCTGGAAAGAGACACTGCTGTTGGGTTTTTAAAATGCATTTTTAGGTGCTTTTAGCACCATAAGCCAAGTGCCATCTAGTTCCATTATATTCCAGAGAAGGCAGACATCTCTATAGCCAATATCTCAAAAAACTGGGCACACGGAAACAATCTCATATGAACAGCACTACAGATAAGATGGAAAATAAGTATTTTTGATTTAGGGCTGAACTGTCCCTTTAATCTCTTGTGTGCCAACAAACAATGTATGCAAACCGCTAGTCTTAAGTGTGCACAAAAACGCTCATGTTCATGAACAGTGAACATCAACATTTAGAATAACTTATGTACAATTATACAGTTCAATTTCATTATTACAGCAATTCATAAAGAAACAAACATAATTACAGTAAGCACATTAAAAAGCTAGGACAGTATAATATCTGTGATTCATTAAAATTATAACAATAACATCATGATTATTATTATTGTCATATCCGTCATAATTATTATCATGACTACTATCTTTATTTGTTAGTGCCAAGATGCTTTTAGGAAACTGATTCTATGGCAATAAATATAAATAAGGCAGAAAACAATAAATAACTTCCCAACAAATGAAATGTAGTGTCTTGAATACACAACATGCTGTTAAAAATAAAGAGAAGGGTTGAGGTTTGTGAGGTGTTCCCACTTCATGATTGCAGACCCTTTGTTTCCCAGCAGTGAAATTCTATATCAGTTCACTCTTATAACCTGACATGGAGTAATGTCTTCAAAAGACCACGGTGCAGTGCCACATTTGAACTGCCATCTCAGATATGACTTTTTTCATATGACATGTGACATAACCAGCAAAAAAAAACAAACAAACAAAAAACAGTTTTGTGGTTTTCCAATTTGAGCACAGCTGTTTGGGAAAAAATAAAATCTGAGTGGGCAGTGCAAACAGGGCCAAATACTCCCTTATAACATTTCACATGGTGTCAACTGCATTATAAAGCGTGCAGTGACAAGGGATGTAAATAGCAGTTCTTAAGAGGTCAGCCAGTAACAAGACATTGTTACCCTCCACCTGTAAACAAACCAAGCAGGGAATGTTCAGTTCACATTACAGCTGCGGTTCTCGGTTCAGATCCTCGGGAGCCACATTACTGATGGCCGTCTACCCTACCAGGTAGTTAATTGCATTCACCAGGTGTAAAATTATTCCCTGATTAGACAGCTGGAATGAAAATCAGCAGCACTGCGGGTCCCAATGCCCAGGACTGAGAGCCACTGCAACAGATACACTGTATGACAATATAAGCTGTGGGTAAGTAAGCTATGCAGGGGAGAGATGGAGGGAGACCTGGGATAGAGGGAGAGGGAAGATAACAGACTGAAAAAGAGGAGAGGAACATAAGGAGCTACTGCAAGGAGTAGAGTGGGGAATGCTGGGGGACAGAGGGAGGGAGAGATTGAAGGGGAATAAGGAGTGGATAGATGGAAAAAATAGGATAGAAACTAGGATGGCGAAAGAAATGAGGGCAGGAAGAAAAAGGGAAAAAGGGGTATAAAAAGAAAAAGTGGTGTGCAAGTGATGCAGACAGGAGGGAGAGGTTTAGCTTCCACCAGTGGAAGCAGAGCTGTCTTCCTTCGAGCTTTTCTTCACCTCTACCAGGTCCGTGTCTCATGAGGTGTGCATTATAACACACACATACACAATTTATACAACTTCCCTACAGCCAGGTGCCGTTTAGAGACAGACAAGGTCAACAACTTCTCCAAAATCTAACATTTTCTGTAAGACGCCGGCAGCTGTGAACCTCTGGCCTGTGCTCAGCAGCAGGCTCCCACCTCTCAGTTGGCATTATAAGATTTGTTTACCCTCAAGCCTATGGGGAAAAGCAGGGTTGTTCGATGGTCTAGTCCGTTCAACAGAGCGAATATATTCAACAGTGGCAGATTGAACAGGTTATTATGCTGTCCAGATGTAAAAAAGGTGGGTTTTCTCACTTATTAAATTGTGACACGTTTCGTCTCCAAAGTGTGAATGATGTTGTTCGAATCATGGCAGTTACAGTTTATGTAAATCACACTCAAAAGGAAGGTGTCCTACTGTCCAAAACAACATAATTGCTAGCCTTTTTATACCAAATGCCATCTTGTCAGGTCACTTTTTTTCTAAAGATATCTAAGACATCTGAGACCAGGAAGATAAAAGAAGGCTAACATATGAGGACTGGGTATCAGTAAAAAAAACTCTGATGCTTTTACAAATTGAAGAGTTTGTAAAATTTTCTGCTTCTTGCTTCTTACTATTTGATCAAGTAAAACAACTTTCTGCGCAATATTTGTTCTGTCATTTTTCCTCCAAGCAGATTCAGACTCTACTCAAATGACTGCTTCAGGAAAATTGTCATAGAAAACGTGTCAGCCAACTATAATGTCATAATTTTACACCATTATTCCTTTTGAATCCCAAAAATGGATATTGACACTGTCATTTAGCAAAGCACCAGTAAGCATCCCTGTTCAATACCCAGCCCTAAAGAAGATTTGAAGGGCTTCATTCCAAAACCTGACACTTGTTTTTTTTTCCCATTTTGGAAAAAAAACACAATTCCAAATCTTCTTCTGCTCAATCTCTTTGACTGATGGGTTTTGATTTTGTTAGTCAAGGGTTTAGTAGAGATAGTTATGTTACTTAAGTGTCATTCTGTCATTATTACTGGCAGGTATCTCATTTTAGAATGAAACTCTTCATTTCAGCCTCTGTACTGTACTAATCTAACATTGCAGAAACACACTGGTTCTTGTATATAATGAGGGTAATATTGCAACATTGTAATTCTACAAAAACAGTGGTCCAGTATTAAGCCAAAAGTACATCTAATGCCTTACTGATGTGAGCATGAGGACAGACATTTAGCTCTCAAACAGACTCATGTATCAGAGGCATGTTTGATTCCCTTCTTCAAATACTGAGGTGAGAGTTGATACTGAAACATTATTAAAAGACTTTAAAAGTCATCCAGATCCCGTTTCTGTTGCAGTATAAAATGCTCACCTGTATTTTCCTTTAAATTTTAAAAAGCATGCAGTAAAAGGGTAATGGTGTGGATGTATTTTCATCTGGATTTCTGTCAGAGGACATCAAGGAATGAAAAGTTGATCTGATGTTTGGCAATGTGAGAATATATTCTTACAAGCTCAAACTATGGTCATTCCCATAGTCTCTTAAGCAGCACATGGTCTTCACTGGTATAAATGATCAAATAAATGGATTAAAAATAAAACTTGACAGGGATAGTTAGATTATTTAATGTAGGGTTGTATGAGGTACTTATAGATAATCAATGTATTACTACAGTAGATGGCTGTCAACACATCCCCAGTTTGGAGACACAGAGAGGAGTACCATCACAGAAGCTAAACAATGTACTGCTGTGGACAGGGTCAGCAAATAAAAACATATTTTAGTCACCAAAAAAAAAAAGGCCCACCTAAAAAAATCTAGCAGTTTGAGTGTACGCTATAATCAGAATATTTTCATTAGACTTCAGGCTAAGAATGGTGGGTTTGGAGAGAGCGACATTTGGCTTATATAATGGTGGCATCCCATTGGAAAAGGCTGTCTGGTGGCAAAGAGATGCTGTGAAAATATTCTATATTTAGTGTACACTTAAACTAATAGTTTTTTTTAGGTGGAATATTAAAGAGTTTTTGTTGCTGACCTTGTCCACAGCAGTACATCACTTAGCTTTCTACACAAGTACTCTCTGCTTCTCCAAACTGGGGACTTGCCGACCATCATCCACTGTACTGTAGCTAATACACTGACTATCAATAAGTACCTCATACAGCCCCACTTAAAATAATCTGAACTATTCCTTTAACTATGCACCCTCATGTCTTTGTTCAGTTTTAACGCCCTGTTACTTGTGCAGATTGTGAGGCAGAGATATCACAGATGATGTCTCAGTGTGAGAGTGTGTATTTTAAGTGTGTGTGACTAGATCTCTGTGTGTGCACGAACGTGAGGTTGCAAATCTGTGTGCACTTTGTGTGTCTGTGGGCGTAAGCACATCTAAACTGTCAGCGTGACACAACGTGGGAGTTCTGATAGACGGGTGAGTGCCTTTTCCATACTCACAGCCTGTAGAGTGCGTGCGTGTGTGCGCGTGTGTGTGACCCTGCTTATGAGTGTGTGTTTAAGTGAGCAAATCTATGAACAAAATGTCAGCAAAGGGTTGATCTGGATTGTACAGAGAGACGAGTGTGATTGTAAGCACGTGTGGTTGATGATTCAGAGGGAATTGGGACACAAGCAGCAGTTTTTCTATAAGTCACATGTTTTAAGTCAATATGGCTGCCTGTGGTCAAGATGGTGCAAATGTTTGTGAGCCCTCAACTGTCTCTCTGTGTCAAAGCTTGCAGATCAGAAGTATGTAGGGAATGTTGGAGGAAGACGTTTTTACGACTGTAGCTATGCAGAGACAGAGGACCTCGAGGTGGCTGTCCTAAACGACCCGTAAACGTGGAAGATGAGGAGGAGGAAGAGGAGGCTGACGAGGGAGTAGGTGGTGTAGGGGACGCCTGGACGGACGATGAGATGCTTGGAGAGGGGCTCCCTCTGCTTGCAAGGCTGTGGAGGCTTGAGGAGGAGCTAGCCCCAACTGCACGAGGGATATGGCTCGGGGGATGGTGCTCTCCTCCTCCTCCTCCTCCTCCTCCTCCTCTTCTTAGCCCTCCTGACAGGCTCACCCCACCTCCTCCTCCTTGAGTTAAGGACTCAGAAGAGGAGGACACCCCCTCTGGCTGCCTGGGGGACAGAGATGGGATTGCGGTGTGACTAGCAGCCGCCGAACCGGAGCCAGGGTATTGATTTGAAACTTGAAGCTGAGCTGGAGTAGTAGGTGAGGCTTGGGCTGACACTGCAGGAGTGGCAGAGGACAGACTGGAGGAGCACGGAGCCAGATTTGGAGCTGTGGAGTGTGCCAAGACCCCCTGGCAGCGGCGTTCCTCCCTGGCAGTGTGTCGCTCGGAGGCAGGAGGCCGGCCATGCAGAGGTGGATAGTGGTGGGTGAGGTGCTGGTTAGAGAGGTCCCCTACGAGTGCTGCTGCCCCCACACCCCGCGCTACCCTTCGGTCCCTTTGTGCCAGGCTGCTGCTGCCTAGTCCTGACCACCGGCCTGGATGGTTGGTCTGAGAGAGAAAGACAAGGAGAAACAGGAAAAGATGATGTTAAAGATATTTAAAGCTTTTGCTTCATTAATGGCCTGAAGATATGTTTAAAGCTCAAGTCCCTAATAAAAATGTTCCCCTAACAATGTTAATGTATCATCATGTCATATTCTTAGTACATTTTTTAATTTATATAATTTTTTTAGTTAATGTATTTGATTTTTATCAGATTTTATTTCTGACTGAAATTAGTCAAGCCATGGTAATGGGTGGGGTAGAAATCCTTTACAATCTTGTGTGATGGGTTTTTGTATAAATCCATGGGTGAGAACAGGTGAGAACAATAATAGAACACATACAACAAAATAATCAGTTTTTTTTTTACATCCACAGCTGCAGGAGCACAGCTGCTGCACCAATTGAGAACACAAGTGAGTGACTGTGTGTGTTTAGTCATGGGTGCAGGTCGGGTTGCAGGACTAATATTAATGGTTCTGGGCAGGTTTGGATTCGATTTAGAGATAATTGTGGGCAACGAGTGGCTGGTTTGCAAAACTGGACCTCTGCAGGATTCTGGGGTGCGGGGACAGGTGAGTGTGAAGGAATGTATTTATCTATGGTTGTGTTTGTAAATAAAACACTATAAGTATTTAAAAAGAGAGAGAGACTTAGCATTTACTTTGCTTTCTGTCTGCCAGTGAGTGCATGAGATATGAACCTGCCGGTTTTCAAGAATTGTTCACTGAACACGTCTCAGAGGAAAAGAGCGACAGAGAGAGACACAGAGACAAATAGAGAGACAGGCAGCTTGAGAGAGAGAGAGAGAGAGCACTGTTGTGTGTTCAGTATAGATTGTTAATTGGGTGACATTTGGAGAACGATCTCTCTGAGCTCCTGCAGCTTGTTCTAATTGTTTCTAAACCAACCGGAACCCTGCTCACTAAAGAACAGGCACACACACGTAGAGACACACACACAGACCCACAAACACACACATTAGGAGAGAAACAGGACATTAGAAGTTAACATGTGCATGTATGGAGATATGCGCTCAAATCCACACTCACAAAGCATTGGGCTCTCTCTCTCTATCACACAGTCTGCATAACACACACACACACACACACACACACACACACACACACACACACACACACACACACACACAATGGGGAAGATGGCACATAAAGCTAGATGGCAGAAACAGGAGCCACCTGTTCTCTTTCACACTCCACTGCACCCCCTTATGCAACATATCTCATCACTGTCCCCCTTCTCTCTGTCTCTCTAACACACACACACAAAACCAGAAGCACACCGGGACCAAGTGTGTAATGTTCACTAAAGTAACACAATCTCTTCCGACACCGAACCTCATGGGAGAGTGAGCTGAGTTGACATTTGCAGACACAATAACTGTGTGTGTTTTCTTGTGTGTGGTGTGCTTATGTATAATTATACTCATGCTCATACTGAGCGTGTGCAACATGTGTCAATATGCATGTTTGTGTGTATATGCATGCATTTATTTATCACCCCTGGATATGAACGTGATTGTGTTTCCGTGTGTTTGTGCATGCACATTATTATGAAATGTAATGTAATTACTGTGTAGAGGCTGTCGGCAGAAGTTTGGTGTGAGAGGTAGAAATGTGATTAACCAGAACACAGCTAACTGAATAAGTACAGTATAACAATGGCAATGCTAATTCAATGAAATGGTTTCGATTCATGAGCTAATACTGTCAACCTGAAATCAAATTACAGAAGGTAAGGGAGAAAGAAAGTGGGAAGATCGCAAAGAAAATGGAATTACATATGATGCTTATGGGAGAAATGTTAACTGTGATGGATAATTGGACAAAGTGTCACAAGTACTCAAAGATAAAACAAACTCTTAAATGAGGAATTAGTTGATTTATACTACAGGCACCTTATCGTTAATCTTTCAATAGAACTTAAAGGTACATTGTGTGATATGAAGATTTATGGGTTTTATTGGCAGGATAAGGAATATAAATGGAAATGGACTATAAACTTCCTCAGCACGTTTCCATTTTAGTATAATCACTTGAAAATGAAAATCATTTTGTTATGAGCCATTTCCGTATATCTATAGATGGAACGGTTCCACTTCCATGGAGGCTGCCATGTTGCCCCATCATGCTTCTACCCAGAACGGACAAACCGAACCTTTTTGTGAGTTTCGCAGCCATCATAGTTTCTCCTACATACTTAGATGGGGAGGATGAGACAAGGTGTTTGCAATCTGAAAGCTCACAGCTAGTTGCCACCAAATCCTACAAACTGGCCCTTTAATACAGCCTAAATGTAGCCACTTTCCTCTTCAAATTCACCGGGATGCCCACATCCTTGGCTGACATTACTCTCCTTCAGAGGCTGTAGTGGGCTCAGTTTTAAAACTAGAGTGAAGAAACTGGTATCGTGTGAAACTACCTAAGGGATCCATTGGTACCATGTCAGCTGGCTTGTTGAGAAGTTGGCTAAATAACACACCAAAGTTAGGCAAAATTTTTGGCGAGTGAAAAATGGGCATGGCAATTTTCAAGGGAGTCCCTTGACGTGTCATTTCAAGATAACTCAGTAGAAATGGGTTCTGCTGCAACAATTTATGAGACTTGATAGTGCATGGGAATGGTCATTATATACTTAAATCATAATGTTCTGAGCCCTTATATACTCTAAACTTTCAAAATATGAATAGGCACTTAAAGAAAGCACAGTGAAAGCACATTTTGAATTTATGACTAGAAAAACTTGAGTGCTTTGCTGCATCTTAAATTCATCTTCAGGTTCCCAGCTTTCAGATTAAGTATACTATTATACACTACTATGTGGACTATACTGTTGACCTGCTATCGCCCCTAAACATCCCCTGTCCCCCTACACATGACAAAAATAAGGGACTGCTACAGAGGGGTGGAGTGAGTCGATATCATCTTCGTAATCTTAATCTAATATTATGCTATTTACTTACATGTTTTTTGGGTGCACAGGGCAACACACATCGGTGGTGTATGGTGTGCCTATTTTCCTCGACATGTATTGATGTGAACTGGCACTGGTCCCTGTGTCACCATGTACCACGGCCCTATTTCCCACTGTCAATGTGCATCAACACTCGAGAGAAGCAGCAATTTTATTGCCTTCACTCCTGAATTGGCCCATCACTGGCTACTGAAATCTTACAACTTCTTCTGTCTGTGTGACACGTCAAGCGTGTACTACGGGCTGATGTGTTTTGTGGAGTTTCTTTGTGTTTTGTGGTGTACGTTGAGCTTCATAAACATGTAGCCAGTGTCATGCTGGTGATTTGGCTCAGTACTTTCTATGCTGCTGGATTTTAAAGGAAATTTTTTTTCTTTAATTAAGGTACACTTTGGGTCAACAGATAAAAAATTAAAACATGGATGGCACACATGTTTAATAAGTATCTGGACAGGCATTATATTTGATAAGATAGTCCTTTTCATAAAAAAGCAAGAAGTACTAATTATACTATGTGGTTGAAAAATTCTGTCTGTGCAATGGCTTGTGAGAGTTTCCAGCCCCTGAACACCACCAGACTTTTAATATCTTACAGTGAGGTGCTATTTCTAGCTTTTTTTGCATTTCAAAGTATGGAAGGATTCTATGAGGATTTAGCTGTGACTGCGCTGGGCTCTAATTTAGTCTGAGGCAGTATGGAGTATATGATAAATAAACAGAACAGTAAAAAAAAAAAAAATTAAAAGAACAAGTGAGCAGGGTCAACCTTGCTTTGAACCTTTCTGTTCTTGATACTGCTCTTCGTGATAAAGAAATACATTCTGACGACAGTCCAGAATTACTGACTGTAAGATTGTTAAATCTGTTAATAACACTCCATTCTCCACTTCATGCTGCATGTCTCTGATGCTCCACCTGCAGTACACACAAACACATAAGCAGTTCCTGACACGCTCATCTGATTTGGCTTTAAAAAAAAATCTGAATTACAGCCAAACAATCTGCACTTTAAAAGCTCAGTCTCCATGTCCTTTCATGTCCAACTGTAAAAAAAAAAACACAACAGCACTCTGCCAAAACATCAAACAGTGTGTCGTTGTCTATACAGCTTACTTAAAGAGCTCGGGGAGTGTGTCTCTGCTTTCTAATGGGCTCTAATGGGTGGATAAACACTACAAGACTTCTTGCAGATTCCTTGATCTAATTAAGAGGAGTGAGAATTTCCATTCCAGCCAAATTTCCTACATAGGGGCGCTGTGAAAAAACATGAGGGAATTGCCACAGTGTTGAATATCTACTATGGTCGTGGAGGTTTATGTGGGACGGCTTAATTAGGGCTAAATCGCTAATCTTCCAAAAAAATCTGTGGTGTTTTTCCACCCTCAGACATTTGAGAAAACAACAGAAGGTAAGGCGAGAACAGTACGATACAAATTGGCAGTCGACTTTGAAAGAAATAATTACCAGGCGCACTACAAAGAGTCGGTTGTGGAGACATATGCACTGAATCAAAGGGACACTTTTTTATCCGAGTAAAAAATTAATCAAATACAACTAAGAACCAGGGTAAAGACAGACAGGGGAAGGAAAAGGTCATGCGCGATGAAACAGATGAGTAAACAAATTGAGAAAAAAGGTGAGAAGATGGGAGACAAAGAAAAAGAGACAGGTGGGAAGGTGATTAAAAACAGAAATAAAACAAAATAAGAACAACAGAGGAACAGGCAGCAAGGCGCAGAGACAAAGAGAGCAGGACTGATTTACAAACTCAGGTGTCCTTTCTCAAGTACACGCTCTGCGGCAAGCAGGCTGCCTCTTCGCCAGTGACAGAACGGCCTGTGTGTGTGCAAACACTCTGGAGAGTCTCTCTTACACACACGGTCCTATAAATACCCGCACACACACACATAGACCTAGGTAAATCAGAGTGATTTAAGGGGGCCCTCTCCTGCAACCTTAGTTTTTATTGGGCAGTGAAGAACACAGCAATGTGGTAATGGCCAAGTTTGCATAAAAGAGCTCCTTAAAACCCTAAAACATCCCTATACAATGTTTGCCATCGCCTGTCTTCGTAATTTTTACACTGGGAGAGGAGAGGGGGTGGGAGATTTACTTCATGACTTTTGTTCACCTCAAACAAACTAAAACTAACTAATTATAGAGAACAAAACAGACTTCAGCTAGGTGTAACACAGGCCCAATGTAAGCAAAGTACTCTTTCTGTAACTGCTATCAATCACACACCATGTCTCAGTATCCCTGCACCCACACACCTAATTTTAATGAAGGCCATGGGGCTGAAATGAATTGGACCCTAAAAGTTTCCAACTCTTCACAGTGAGATTAGAGAGGTAAAAGTTTGCAGATGTAAATTCTGTATATTCTTTGACTCCTACATACTCTGTGAACAAAGTAATCCTGTGGTTCTTTGAAAGTGTGAAACACCGGGGTGTTCAGATACAATAACAGTGCAGCACACCCACACAGATGGTACTCTAAATCCTATTTAGACTATAACCAAATACATTTTGCAACCGTGATGCGTGAGCCCAAACCATCCCACTTCATCCTGTCTACCTTTATCTCAACAGACAGTCTCATTTATATTTGTTTGCATATTTATGCCCAGTGTGACAGAAAGGTAGAGTTGGCTAGATGCAAGAACACAGGAACCAAACTGTAAATCTGATCTCGCCTCTTTAACCATAATGATATGTTTGATTTTGTCATGTCGCGATTCAATGACAACCAAGCTTTTTTGAGTTCTGGGAGGCTCGGTAGTACATTATAGGGATAGTGTGGGTTATTTGATGTAGGGTTGTATGAGGTAGTTATTGATAGGCAGTGTATTACAGTACAATATTACAATGTGGTCGGCACAGCCCCAGTTTGGAGAGGCAGAGAGGGGCAGTAGCACAGAAGCTGGACAGAGTCAGCAACAAAACATACTTTAACTTGAAAAAGGTCCACCTAAAAAAAAAATCTAAACAAGTTTAAATGTACGTTATATTTACAATATTTTCATTGCTTTACTTGGCTGTCAGACAATCTTTTCTGACAGAAAACTGCCAACTATTGCTTTCTCCAAACCAACAAAACTCCATGAGCAAAATCAGGAATTTTACTGATATTGATTGTTTTTTTAGGTTCTGTGCTGGTGCTCCTCACTGCTTTTCCAAACCAGGGGTGCGCCAACTGGCACCTACTACCTACTACCTACTCACACTGACTGTGGGTAAATACCTCATACAACCTCACTTCAAATAATCTGAACTGTCCTTTTCCGATCATTAGAAGCTACTAGTGCTGTACATTTGTTTGCTCGAGTATTTAAAAGGGGAGGAGAGGTTGAAAAAGGCAAATCAAGCTGAGAAACATGATGCCAACACTCAAGATTCACACATTGCTCAAACTATTACTTCCTTAGCTTTTGCCCTGAAAGTATGATTGAGAATTCACAGACAAGGTGTGTACAGCTCCCATATCAACTAAAGGCACTTTGCTGCATAAATCTGCAACAAACAATCAAACAACGGGTGAAACTGCAGCCAAAGCCTGGTGTCTCAAGGCCAAAGTATACTTTTACTTTGAAATTGCTGGTTTACATCAATACACAGCCCCCCTCAGGAAGCAAGCCTCATGTACAGCCTGTAGCAGCATCCTTGCTTTCCCCTCCCTCGCTTCAACTAGACTTTGTTGTAGTCTTCCATCTTCATCTCACTTCTATTCCCTGCCTTTCCTCACTATTTCCCCATACAGCTCTTTCAATCTTCAAACCGCTGTCTCGCTCTCCACCTAACCTGTCTCTTTGGCTTTTTATGCAAATTTGAACTTACATTATATGACACAGGAAGAACATTAAAATTCAGAAAATGCAGTAGTACAGTAGTAAATCTGCAACAGATCAGGAGAGTAATTCCATCAAAGTAGGAACAGGAGAGGACAGAACAAAACAGGTAAATAAAGTTAGGGGTCAGAATTAATACTGTGAATTACTAGACTGGGCATGAAGCGCAGGAAAGGACACAACAACAGAGCTGAGATATAACTAAGGACTGCACATCGTTATATTTACAGTAGTTATCGTCAATGACTTTGCATGTAGTTATAGTAAAGAAACTGAAACTGAATTGAAAAAGTCACGAAAAGAACTGAAAAATGTAGATTTTAGAGGGTTTCATTGTCGACATTTAACGGGTTTAGCTAATGTTTGCTTATGTCTCGGTCACAGAAGATGATTTTCAAAGTTGTTAAATTCTTGTACTGTTCTCACCACACAACCTTCTGTCTTGTAATCATGAATCTTGATGTTGTTGTTTGTACACTACATGACTGATCAGGAGGAATCCCAGTCTGCCTGGTCTTAAAACTATGTTTTCTTTTACAAAAACACACACTAGACATGACAATAGACTAATAATACTGAAGCATCAGTGTGCAGCATGTTACTGCTATTGTTGTTGGTGATGGAGTTTGTTTTACCTACTTTGTAACAACTACTACTACTACTGTACCAGTGCTCTTTCGACTCTCCTCGACTCTTCTCTTCTCCTAGCTTTTGTCAGTGCTCAGTAGCTGTAACCACTTGTTACTGAGCTAACAGGCCAACTTTGTGTATCAATATTTGTATTGATTTTTTTTAAGTAGGTAGCTGTGTAATAAATGGCATCCAACAGGATGATGCAGGATCTAAAAACAAAGTGGAGGGGTCTAATATCACCCTGAAGGGAATACATTTTTTTCAATCATTAGCCACCCACTGTACATCATTCTTCATTTTATATCATTTGGGTGTCTGTGAGGCATCGGTGAGCTCTTGGCGAGCTCTCAGATTGCGTCTTTTAACAGTTCACACATAGTGATCGTCGCTGGCGGGAGAAAGTCCCTGCAATTATGTATTTCTTTTCTTATGAGTGAATGCTAATGCTCATAGGCTAATGCTTTTAACCATGTGGGTATTTGAATATTGGAGATTACCTGGAGATGTTAAAAGTGGGCAAGTTAATCTCTGACAGCCTGATCAGGACCCCTTGTCAAAATATTCTGAATGTGTGGGTCCAAGACGTCCATGAAGCATAAACATAACCACCAAGTCTGCTCCTTTTTCTGTCTCTTCTTCCCCTTCCTCCTCCCTCTTGACCTTCCTTCTTCTCTCACCTCTCACTTTCCCCACCACACTGTCCTGTCTTTATTCCCTTCTTCACTCTTTCTTCGTTACATAACTTGGTGCTTAAGTATGCCAGCAGCGAGCAGGGCTGAGTAGACCCTGACAGTTGGAGGATTGATGGTACGCTACTGCGGTCTGGAGACCACACAGAGAGAGGGAGAGAGAGAGAGAGAGAGGGAGAGAGAGAGAGATAAAGAGGTGGAGGGAGGTAAGTTTTGTTTTTGTTTGTTTTCTCTGTGTGGTGACAGTTGGGGTGGGGTTGGAGTTGAGATGATGAAGAAAGATGGAGAGAGGACCAAAGTTGAGCTTACGTCTACCCAGCTGTCAATCCAGCCCACACTGCAGCAAACTGCCAAGCAGCTGGCTGGATGTCACATCCTGGACCTTCCTGCTGGAGGCACACACTGAGAGGCAGGACACTAATGTGATGCACCGCGCAGTTAATCGGCTCACAATGCCACCAATCTTCAACGCTGTCACTGAACTCCTGCAAAATTATCTACATTAGGATGAGGTTATATTGAGTAACAGCAGCCAAGCACACTAACCTGCTACAACCCACAAGTATCTAACAGGGGTGTGTGTGTGTGTGTGTGTGTGTGTGTAACTTAATAAATATTTAGACTTACAATATCTCAGACAGGGCATCTCCACTGTATATCCATGTGGCTGAAGGCCTGAATATATTACAATGTCTCAGACTGAGTCATCTCTTTCACTACAAAGAAATTTGGAAAAGAAAACAAACTTATTTACAGCAATAGCCTCGGGGAAAAGTTGCAAATCTTATATCCATATGTACAGCACATAAACCATCACATGCACTCACACATGTGCCACACACACTTGGGAGTACTGAGTACTGAGTATGTTAACCACTGCTGCAAACTTGATGCCTCTGTGATGTTCCTAATCTCCCAACAGCTTTGTTCTCATAAGCAACCGATGTGTTGGTACGAACAAACAATGATTATCTTATGTTTCTTGTCTGATGCAAAGAATTCAGATTCAAAGCACTTCACACACACACACACACACACACACACACACACACACACACACACACAGTGTAGCCCCATTCTCTGCTGAGCACCTGGGGAGAGCAGGACCGTTGTGGCACGTACTGTATAATCAAAATGCAAATTAGTAGACCATGTCCTCTGATGACTTTTAGTGGCTTTTCAGGAGCCAGTCACCATTGTTCCTTTTAAGACAACTAGAAACATTAATACCAACTTTATTAACAGCGGATTGATATTTTCTTCACAATTGATAAGAAAAATTGAATCAGCAAACTGTGGTCATGAGCTAATTTTCAACCGGTTATGTACAAACATGTTTGGCCAACTTAACTGTCAACAACAAAACAAAGGAAGAAAGCCAAGTTTTTCTTGTTGCTGACCCCCAGGAGATACTTGATACCGAGGATGTGTCCGATTAGTGGTTCTCAACCTCGGGGCTGGGACCCCAAGAGGGTCACAAGATAATTTTTGAGGGTTGCCAGATGGTTGGTGAGAATAAAAAAAAAAAAAAGATTGTGGCCAGCAACACAGAATGAGAGCCAGGAAGCAGCTCTCAGTGACATCAGCCCCATAATGACATTCAACAAAAACAAAACAAGCACTCAAAACTATGCAAAATATTGTTGGCCTTAAAAAATGTAACAACCTCTAGAAAGTTTCTAGTTAAAACTAGAAACAAGGGAAAAAAATGTTGAAATTACCACAATGTTTTGAACACACACACTACCTATACTACCTTTGCTTTAGGGCATGGAGACCCTAACAAATAAACAAATAACAAAAAGTAACATTTGCATTTTGTAACATTAAATTGGGAAACTTAAACTACCCAATCCAGCAAGCATGATGGGAAATGGTGGCCATATTTCAAACTGAGCATGATTTTTACATTACATCACCTGTACCAGTGATACAATTTGCCTTAGAATAGAATTTAGTTAATGGGTTTGTGAGATGCAAGTGTGCGTGCACATGAGTTCTGACTGGACACACAGTGTGCTAGCTATCGCATGTAATGACTACGATAGAGATGGCTTCAAGTATTCCAGCTCAGGACTCAGCCAGACAGGACAATCGATAAGAAATGGAGACTGTGTCTCAAGGTGGGTCACCTGAAAGTCCAACAGAAGCACCATTAACTGAGCAACGCAACGTTTCCAACAAAGCCCTGAGCTCCCACCCAGCTGGATTTTTTTAAGGGGGTTGTGAATTGAAAAACTAATGGCCAGAGGTTGTAATCCAACAGGTGGAAAGTGGGACAGGTGACATCTCATAAAACCAGTGCGGTTTAGCAGCATTTTAATCTAGAAGATGAAAATAAAATTGTAGGTAGGCTATGTCACAACAAACTAGCCACTCAACCAGAGCAGTGCATAACCACATTCAGCACAGTCATGTGGATGTTTACATGCAAGCAAAATAGGCTGCTAATGTTAGCCACCTTGTGCAAAACAAAATGACAGCATTTACCCCTGCTGATGCTGTGATCCTGCTCAGTTTGAAAAGAAAATGCACTTTGTAAGCTGTTTTGATGGGGTAATATGCTATGTTCATAATACACAGCACAATACGAAACACATATGATTTGGCTATTAAAGAACGTGACAGATTGTTTGAAATGGCTCTTATTCAACACAATATTTTTTCAGACAATGTTTAACCTTATCAATTAATAAACTGTCCTCCACTTTGATGTTTTTCCCAGTGTTTTCTTAATTTATACTAGCACACTAGACTAAATTAAAATTCCTGTTTAACTGACAGGGAAATCAGTCACCAAGAACATCCCTGCTTGATACCATCACAGACAGCTTAGAGGAACATTAGGGGGCATTTTGAGTTTCAGTTGAATTTTAGTTTTGTTTGTTTCTACTGTTTTTGATGTCTGAATATAGCTTCTGTTGGTAGTTATTGTGTGTATCTTGCAGACACACAACTGATTGACAGCCAATTACTTGTTGCCCAGCAACAGTAACATGGATGTGGGAGGGTGGGAGCATCGCGGTTCACCTTGGTTCTGAGGCGTCCAATATGATCACCGCGAAAAACTGGAGTTGCTGAACTTGAGTTTGATCAGTGATTCTAAGTCACTATTCATGATTGTCGATGTTGAGAAGTGTATAGCCCCAGGACTTCAAATTCTTCCCAGAGCGAAAAGGCAGCCTGGCAAGTATCGAAGCCAGTGCCATGCTGTGGCCAGGAGGCCTAATGAGGTTTCTTGAGCAGCTCTGATGGGCATAGATGCTGAGAGTCTGGCATTGCTCATCAACTGCCATCCCCAACAGGTCTGTGTGTGCACGCACATACGCATGTGTCTGCGTGTGCGTGTGTGTAATCATGGCGAAACTCATCGACCACCAGCCTGTGCCAATATGCTTGGTGAACATTGCCCAGAACCATAAGCAAGAGGAGTGAGATGGAAAAAGGAAAGTGAACGAATGAGTAAAGCTGAGGGAAGGAAACAAGAGGAGGAACTGAGGGGAGTGAAACAGGATAAATAAGAGGTGGGGGAGTAGAAGAGGAAAAAGGGAGGACAGAGATGCAAGCAGGGGAAAAGGTGAAAGAAAGTGGGGTAAAAGATACAAACAACAACAAGGAGAAAAGAGCGAGTCAAACCAATAAGGGGCGGGGATGACATGCAGGTAACAGTGAGGTAAAACAACAAAGGAAGAGAGATGTGGAAGAGAGGATGACAAGAGGGTAGATAGTTAGATGTATGAGGGGAACAACAAGGGACAAAGTGAGAGAAAAAGGTGACAGCACAGACCCAAAGTAACAGCAGATGAAAGAGAGATAATTAGAAAGCTAGAATTGAGGATAACGAGAAAGGCAGAGAGATGGTAAGAGGTAGCATCAATATACAGCAACAAAGAAAAACTGTTGGGAGTCAATCTGATGGAGAGCTACATGGTGGCAGAGAACAATAACCATTTGGGAGCAACTAATGTGTCAAGAACACCAATTTCAATTTCCCATTGGAATCCAAAAAAGTACAGTCTTCATTATCCAATGAAATCTTGTTTAAATATCAGACGTGAAGTTTTTGTTCTGTCTACTTAGCAAACATTGACCTTATCATAAAGGTCAGCATGTGTACACAAACATCTCTGCAGGTATAACACCAATGCATGTGCTGACATCGATGCTGCTTTCAAAATCACATACTTGTTCTTTTTACTGTTAGTATGTACTGCAGGTGTCCTTACAAAGTATGTACTGTTGCATGCAGTATGTATACGACTGGGACATACTACTTTATCATAACTTTGACCCTCTTTCTCAAACATCTGTCGGAGTCTATAGTGTGAAAGTTGAAGTAAAAAGAAAGAGTATGTGATGTGGAACACATTTCATCTGTCATCTTTCTGTGCTCTCTTGGTGACTCAGCTGATGTAACACATCTTGCGCAGTACAGAGGATTGTGGATCAGAACAGCCAGAAAAACATACTGGCTTGCATACTGCAAAATGCGACCAAATGCCTCAGGACACCCTGGGTTTTTGTCATAATGCGTTTAACATGCTATGTATTGGGACATACTAAATATTTTTGGTAAATAGTATGGTAGTATGGATATTGGAACACACCCCAAGGTGTTTTTAAAGCAGAAGCTTCAATTCTTCTAACAACTATCTTTAAAGGATTACTGGGAATTACATGCTTATCATGTGCTGCTGCTCATTTTAGCTCAGCAGGATGCCTGGCTGCCTGATTTAAGTCATAAAAACTTAATTATCCACAACACAATTACCCATTAAGCTTCAAACATCCATATCTTCATGTCACCTTGAACATAAAAACTGACAATTGCAATCCATTCACCTTTACAGTGGAAAATGGACCGCCCCTCTCAGGATATGCTAAATTTCGGTTCTCAGGATTGTGACTCTAGCCATGCCAATTTAATCTAATCTGCTTTCCTATCCAAAGACATGCAGGTCAGGTGAATAGGTGTGAACGTGTCTGTCTGTCAACATGGGTTATCCCTGTGATAGACTGGCACCCAGTCCAGGTATAACCTACCTCTTATGCAATGTGTGCTGGGAGACGATCCAGCCCCCCGCGACCCTGAACAGGTTCCATGGTTTAGTTAATGAGCAGATGATTTCATGTGTTCTACTGCAAACAGAAACTCTGCTTCCACCTGCTTTTTGCTCCACACTGGCACATGAGGTTAACTACCCCTCCTTCAACTGCACTTCAACTGTAACTGGATTGATTGCTGCACCAGGCTGCTCCCCCAGGTGTCAACATGGTCCCCGCTGGTGCTGTCTAATTATTGCAGAAGCTGTGATCTATGCTCAGCATTACTCTCTGCCTAATATGTCCCTGTAAGCTGTCACTTCTGCTCACCATGAGCATACAGCTATTACTCTGTATCACTATGTACTGCTCCATCAGTGCAAACCTACCATTCCCATCATTTCAGGAATGTCACTAGTGTTCAATAAATATCCCAAAATGACGCTATAACTTTTATCTGGTCCTCAGATTGTGTTGACAGCATCGCTTTAGCGAGGGTTATCCTCACAATGAGGAACCCTGGCCACACCTAGAGTTGGACTCGTTGTCAGAGTCCATTCCTTTGGCTTGATTTTCCTTGTCTAGCTGAGACCTGGCGGTAGACCTGGGATTATTCCACCTAAATCAGGCTTCCACCAGTCTCACCTTCCAGGCTGCGGAGGCGGGAAAGCTGTCCTGTCCCACTCTGTGCCCAAGGCTTCCACTGTAACCCTTAAATTGCCTCCATGTATACCCATTAATCACTGACATTTGCACACCCAAACATTTCATTGCACTTCTCTGTAACTTCTCTAAACTTTTCCACTCTTTCTACTCCATGTCTCTCCATCTGCTTCCCATCTGTGGTCGTAAACTTGTCTTGTTTTGGCTCCCTGTCAAGCCATGACAGAAAAAATATTTTATTTAGACTCATTGTCACCATCCAACAGTGTTCTATCCTTCCAGTTTCACATAACATCTCAAGGACTCTACGTTTGTGCTCTCAAAACGTCTTCTGGCTAGAATACTTTAAGTGCATCCTCTCTGGACTCCTGGCAAAACTCACAAAGAAACGTCCAACTCCTCCAAAACTCTGCTGCCTGAATTGTCATGCATGTCATTTCTCATGTACCAATCCAATCCCAATGGTTCAAAAGCACAAAAACTTTAGGATTTTCCTACTCATATACTCTTCGCACAAACAGCACCCCTGTACTTCCATCCTTTATCACTACAACCTAGTCAGCGCTCTCTGCTCGCCATCAGGGTGCCTCCTGTCCATCCCTGCCACCCAAATCTACAATGCAGTCCTTTTGCCTTTTGAATCAACTAATTATTATCATTAAATATTCACTGGATGAAGGTTGTGGTTTCTACTGTTCAGCTGAATTATACACACTATCAAACTATTATATAAGCTTAACAATGTTGACATTAAAGAATAAAGGGTAAAGTGTAAATAAAATACAATAATCTCAGATTTCTTTTTATAAAATAGAGTCACCTGTAGCAGGTGTGTAAAACTCAATGTAAGGACTTTTAAGTTCCTTAGATACCAGCTTCTTTTAGACATAGCAAAACTGTACCTGCACTCAATGTTTTTTTCACACATCTCATACTGGTCACAAGCAGGAAAAAAAAACACTTGCTCCACTGCAAACACTTTACAGACAAACAATCAAGGCACTGGACAAAAAGGCATCAATCATCAATGTAACATCATTCAGAGGTACAATCTCCTGACCTTCAGCAGCTTTGTGTGTCTTGCAGATGCTAGTTCAGCGTACAAAGTGATCAGTGATCTGGCTCCTGTCCCAATGAAAGCATTTGTATTACTGCACTTGGCAATCTTGGCAAAAATGAATTGATCATGTACCCATCATACATTAAAACAAACACCTGACGTGTTGTCATTTTATGAAATCTTGAATGCAGCATTTAGACTTACAGTTTAAATTTCCTAAACTTGTCTCGTAACTGGCTCATTGTGAGGCTGTTGTCAGACACATTTTGGGGGATGGTCGTCTGATTCAAGCGCTGAGGGTTGGTAACATCAGTCTTTGATTTAACTGTTTACTCTGTGCTATAGTATATTTGCAAATTTTCTTGTGAGCAACAATACAATGTTGAAAGTGTGTGGACTGAGTGTGGCCAAACAAATATATGAGTCTGAAAGACAGCAGTAAAGTATAGGGGCTTGACAGCTTGAGTTTAATAGGATAGATTGACAGCCTGACAGTGAGGAAAACAATGAAGATTGTAGTTATGACAGTGTGCTACTGACTGTCAGAGTGATACATCATGTGGGAGAGCTCAGGAAGTGTGGCAGTAGTGGTGGTTGTGTGTGAGTGTGTAAGTTTAAACTTCTTCACACAGATGTGTACAGCCACATACAGTACACAGGCTGTGTGTGTGTGTGTTGTATATGTCTGTGCTTGAGAGAGCAGTGGGGCTTGTAACACAATGGTGAACACTGATGACGCATGAAGCTGAAGAGCGCCAAACCTCTTCTTCTCTGTCTGCTTATATCAAGGCCAGACGCAGCAGCACACACACGTGCAGCGACTGATTACAAATACTCATTCATACCCATGCAATTATGTGCTCATACTGTAGCAACTACACACACACAGAAGTATACACCAAGCCGTATTGCCAACATACAGTCTCACTAACACAAACACACTTACACACACACGTATACACACAACTACCCTCCTGTCAGTTGGCACAGCTGATAAGCTGCTTTCCCACTTTCTCATCTTGTTCTGTGTGACAGCCCAGGAGAGCTGAAACAATACAGGGAATCTAAAAGGTGGGGGTGAGGGAGAAAAAGAGATATTGGAAAATGAAGGATGAAGAGGAAAATAGAAGAGAAGAGAAGACAAGAGAAGACAAAAGAAGTCAAAGAAAGAAAAAGAAATAAGTAGCTTTTCTATCAGATGTCTGCGAGGCCTGATGATAATGTTGCAGCTGCCACCTGTGTCATCACACCGAGAACAACTGACTGCCCCGCTGCACCCACACTCCACTCAAGATGACACAGAGAAGAGGAGAGAGAGACAGTGAGTTTTCCCATGATACATTTTAGCAAGATATTTAACACAAGCTGCTCTGGTGGATACTTGGTGGCCAAATGGTGTAATGGTGACATGGCTGAAAATAGGAACGTGTTTGATAGTTGGGAATCATATTTCCCTTCCTTCTTCTTCTTCTTTCCTGTTTGGGCTGGATAAAATAATTTGCATTTATCTGCACTTATAATCACTCCTTGTCTGAGAAAAACATTTCTCGACCAAGTCAATTTTTGTTGGAATTCACATGAACCTTGACATCTCAGTCAGTGGTTTACCATCAGACGAGGAGATGTTCCAAAACCATTTTTGCCATCCTGATTCAGATACCTGAACTTTGCGTATGGGCAATACCAGTAGCAAAAACCAGCACGTAAAAAAAAAGTTCAACATACTCCGTAAAAAGTCGTTTTTGTTTTCCCAACAACCCCAACAGAGTTCAGTCCAATCCAGTGCATGAAAGAAAGACAACAAGTCTACCAACCAAATCAGGAAATAAAGACTTAAATTACAGCGTCTGTATTTGCATTACAGTAACAGAGATTATGTGCAATGCAAACACCTACAGTACCAATAGTCAGCCAGTCAGTAATTTAGTTGGCCCTTTCCCCCAAATTAGCTCTGGTTCTTGAACTGGTTCCGTTAAAGCTCCTTGGAACCTTGGTGCTAACTAGTGAACCAGCCCACACTTCCAGTTTTGAATATGACACGCCCACTTTGGCTCCAAAGGTAAACCTGCTATTTTTGGTTCTGGCCGCAAACAACTTTTTAGGCTCCAAACCAGTTTCTTTTTGGTGGAAATGCTCAGAACATTTCAAAATTAGGTGCATTTACCGGAACAGGTAAAAGCACAGATTTGCAGCTTCTGCCTTAGCTCCACCAAGACACTGCCATCTCCTGGTGAAAGCTGGACTGGGAAATACTCAATCAATTGTTTTCATTCCTCCTCCTGACTCAGACTTCAAAGACCTTCTTCTTAAAATGAGTTTCCAACGTTGCAGTCACTTTGCAACTGAATCTGATACTGAGGTAAAACTGGGGCTTCTCTTCTCCACTGACCATAAAATTTGGTGGACAGGATCCTCCTGGAGGGTAGTCCCGTTTTGGGCCTGATACAATATGTGATGTCAGAACCGTGAATAGACTCAAGTACTTGCCGATACCTGACCCTGTGTTTTAGGCAGAATCAGAGGCATTTTCTGATACTGGTATTGTTAGCTGAACAACCCTGATTAAAGGCCCTATTTTTGTGCTTGTTTGTATCAAATGCAGTGACCTTGCACTGGCAAACTGGTGACTTCTGTAATAAAACACTGGTATCCTCTTGGGTGAAGTTGGATTGGATCCCTTTCACCATTTTGCATCTGTCGGTGTGCCATGACAGGTAGCGCACTGTTTTTTAGAGAAAATAAGATTAGCTGATTTGATTGGCTATAACTGTTGCCAACACATCTACAATTAATTCCTCCTAATTCGACCAGTTTCACATCTGCACCCTCGCTGTGCCTCTGCTGCATCAGCACCTCGGGTCATGAAATTACCAAGTACCTGTTTGTCACAGTTAAGTGAGCATGTCCTGTGAGCTCACACTGTGGGCAGCACACACCTTGATTCATAAAAACAAACAAACCCCATTTGGTCAGTCAGCTCCAGACAAGTGACTATTTGTCCAGATGATAAACAGAGAAAAAATGTCAACAGTTTTTATAGAGGCCATTTTTTGGGTGGAAAGTAGTTTGTGGACATCTACCGTTACAGAGACCAGATAAGACATGTTGCTTACTAAAAATGAAATTCTATTTACCTCCATAGTTATGCAGCAGCAGAAAATGATTCCATGAACCTTTTGCAAATAAAACCCTAAGTATCTGTGTTGATAGCACTAGTGGAGGGTTCACAGCATTTTGCTGATTCTGAATCAACTACAGAATCTGCTTATGCTGACTTTGGTGAAGTATATCTCTACTTTGGAATGTTTAAGGTAGTCCGCCATGTTTAGTCGGTCTTGTCAATAACTGTGTCCGTGGCTTAGCATGTTTGTATTTTTTCTTTGCAGCATCAGAAAGAGGCAATACAGACTACTGTTACTACTATGGGACACAAAGGAGTTGGAAGTGCAGAAGCGGAATGACATGTCATTTCTCGAGGGAGCAGTAGCCTGGCTGTTCACACCAGACGCACATTTCTCTGTGCTGGTCAACAAGTGATTCTGCTACTCTGCTCTTTTCTGATCACACATAAAGCTGATCTTTATAATAACCTCATAAATTAAATTCTTTATGTGTTCCTGGATAAAAAGCAGACCATTACCTTGATGATCTGTGAGGAGGGGCTTCTCTCCTGCCTGCCTGTGTGTGTGTGTGTGTGTGTGTCTGCTCGTCTCTCTCTCCACTGACAAATATAAGGAACAAGAATGTAACTTTTAAAAAACACAGCAACAGCAGTGATACTATTTGTAGTAGGTATAGAGGATTGGCCGGCAGATTATGATATTTCTGTGGCACCTCCAGCTCCTGTGTGCCCCTGGCCTGAGAGAGATTGTGGATAAACAGCTTCAAAATCTGGGTATTTTACCAACATGAAACTGAATCCAAAATGGAACTAGCTATCAGAACCCATTTCTTGGGAAATAAATGATGAATTAATGTGCAAAAGATAACATTCTGTTTCAATAGAGTTATGTGCATTCAGTCTCCATTAACTTTAGTTAAATGCTGTCTACTCCATATTTTCACTTTGAAGTAGTCCTTGGTTTTATTCATCCTATTTTTATATGAGATATTAGTTACATTTTATTTCTTTATATTGTATTTTTTCTACTTCAAAGCCTGATATTGATTCATCCCACAGCACTGGGCTCCTCACAAAGATACTGACACATTTACTGTGCGTGCAATTAAACGAGCATGCCTCTTGGAAATATTTATTGATGAATGGCAGTTAAAGAGTGCCACTGTCTGGGCATATGAAATCCAATGACAAATTTAACTAGTTTGACTGATCTGCACACCATCAACACACAGGTTTGAAGTCCATTAGCGGATGCTTGTCAAACAGTTTAAGGGACGATGCGCACGGGCTAATATTTCACATTCTGGTTCTTTGTGTGGGTGGACATAAATAAAGAAAATAATAGTGGTAACAGTGCACCCTCATTATTTGGGCAGTCCATCACATTATCTGTATAAATAGCAATGCCAAAGCAGTTAAAGCCACTGACAAGAGATCCAGCTGTGCTGCTGTCATCAGTAGTTGTTGTTGGTTCAGATGATGCTTTACTGGGAAGAACGTCTCAATTAACAAAATAAGTGTTTACACGGTCTCTCCATTTGTGCAAGGCAAAGGAGACAATTAACACTTCATGAGTCCTGCAAAGACCATGGGGCTTTGTCACTTTCAACATAATGCAAACACACACATATACATAGACTTGTCCATGACTCTTCAATCATTTAAGACAGATGCTCCTGAGTGGCATACTGTGACAGACTATTCACAGCAGCTCAACACAGGCACAATGGATTCGCTGAAGGAAAAGGGAATGAAGTCACACCATGGGCATTAATCATTAAATGCAACCATCTTTTAGAGCAAAGATTCATGGTAGAATTTCGTGTCTATAAACACAAACTCTACTAGGATAAGCTGAGCAGAATTGCCGTTGCACAGCGGCTCCTGGAAAGAACCCAGAAAGACAGAATTTTTCCAAATGAGACACATTTTCCAAATGAGGTTGGACACGGAAAATGAGTTTGCAAAAGTTATTTTGTTCTAATTATGTTTTAATGAACTATTTTTGTTCTGAATAATTGAATCTTTTCTCATATAAAAGCCACTGAGATCATTAGCCTACATTCTACATTGGTATTGTCATTGTTTCTGCACTGTGTCCCATTTTTAGCCTTGTTATCGGCAGATACATTAAAAGGCAGTATTTAAATCACTGCCCATTGCGTAGCAGTTAGGGTGGCCATGGACCAACCAACCTCACTGGGAAGATTATCTGCAGAGAGACACAGCACAGCAGCTGCAAATGCAAATATGAGCAAAACAAGAGCTGAATAATTTTCCAATACCTGGAAAACACAAATTGTGCTCTATTCATCCAAATGTGAAAATAGCAAGTAAGAATTAGACTGCTTATCTACTGTGTCAAAATGAGTCAAGGCATCACATCTGCTTCGGAAATATAACACATCCATATTTGAGCAGAAATTTAGAAGTCAAGCAGTCAGAAGAGAGTATTTAGCAAATCTGTGTGATGTTGAAAGAATTAGTTAGATTTATTGAATAATTACAGTGTAATATGCACAGTAAATTACCACTCCTGTTATTATATTAGATGCCTCACAAATAAAATTAAACAGTAAAATACTGACTCTTTCAGAGAGACTCATGTTAACATGTATAAAGAGAGCAGAGGAGGGAAAGGACTGAGAGGGGAAAAAAAAGATCTCTTTTCTCCAAGGTCCTTCAGAGTGGATCTGTCAACTGTCACTCCTGCTATTTATGGTGAATATGCTGCATAGGGTTTGTGCGTATATGTGCATGTGTGCGAGATTGTATATCCTATGCGTGTTATCTGTGAGTGCAGGTGCACGCAGTGGAAAGTGTCATGTCTCATATCTCTGAGTACCTGAGGGCCTTGAAAGTCCGACACTGACTATCTGTCCGTCTGCCTCTTTCCTTACTTATCAAACACGAGGAGAAACAGGAGCAAAGAGAACACAGAATGAGGAAAGAGGCTGAGGGAAAACACAAAGAGAGGACAATAGAGGGCATGAAAGAGAATAGGTTTATGTTCATACAACAGCACTGATGTGAGGAAAAAGAATGAAGAAAGACAGAGATGGAAAGAAAGATTCATTCTATGATTAATTATCCTCATTGTATCACTGAAAAGCGCTGAGGAAAGAGAACTGTGGGAACAGGAGGAATACACAAAGACACCGACTCACACTCACAATCAAGCAGAGCCACAAAGGTTTATGAAAGTTTGAGCAGCAATGTTTCTGAAAGTTCATTAGATTTCCCTGAAGTTTGTCAAGACAGGGCCAGAGCAGCAGAAAAAGACTCATACTTAGAGCTAACTTTTCCACTGAGGTCAGGGCCCTCGCAGTTCATGATTGTATGTATAAACACTTTAACTTTGCACAGTGCGAGCCTTCTTATCTTTCCTGAAAACATATTTTTGAAGAGATTGCCCTGGAGTTTAAAAATACTGTAAAAATTAAAGTGAAGGCAATAATAGCCCCCAGCACAGGAAGACAATTTCCTCAAACAGAAATGCACACAAACACAGAAAACACTCAGACACACTTCGCTGACAGATAATGTTAGGTGAGAAGTCTGGAGACTCTGCTGGTTGCCTGGCAATTTCACAATGACAACAAGACTCCAGGGAGTCACTGTGCCCACTACAAACTACTCCCACATATAACTATCAATGAAACCGCAACTTGCCAGGTATAACGAGTAAATTAGAGCCTGTTCAGGCCTGGTATTCACAAGTGTTCTGGGTGATCTGGTCACATGTGGACAGCTCTGAGTATGCAAGTTCACAAATGGCATTACAATGTGTCTCCAGGTGCGTCTGAAGTGAACACATGTGATCTGATGCCTTGGCCGTTCAATCTAATGATATGAATATTGCTTACATGAGCCTGATGTTTTACATGTACTGTCAGCAGCCCAGCAGGAGAGATGCTCCATGGTGTACTGTGATTCTATCCCTGAACTATGAGCAGGACACATACTTTTACTTCTTCTAACTGTGTGGAAATCTGATGTTTTCATAGAGTCAGACAAAGTAAAAGAAACAGTATTTCTCCTGTCTGCTCTACACAGCAAAACATTTTTTACAAGGAAAGAGACAATTTAGTATATTGCATTCAATGCTGAATTTATAAAAAGGCATGAATGATTAAAAATGTTCCGTTGCTGTTTCACTTTCCTGCTCTATATGCAAATAAACACATCGACAAAATTCATTATTGTTCTTAGCTAGTAGCCAACACTCACAAAGAAAGAAGCAGCTTAATGTATAACATTTGGCGAATTTACATGAAGACCCACATAATTGAGAATTCCTTGTCGACAGCCTTTCAAAAAGTTTCTTAAGTTTTTCTTCACTCAACAAATCGGAAATAGAACCATTTTTTAAAGGAGTCTGGGGACACTGCAGTTGGTGTGTTCACAGACATCTTCTGCTTATCCTGGTTGGTAAGAGCCCAAACACAGTGAACCAAACGATGCACTTACAGGACGTCATTTGAGTAGGCAGTCCTTCAATGTGGCCTAGAACACATTGTGCACATACTGCTAAAAGACTGTGGTCATATGCAATGCCCAATGCCCAATCCACTTTCGAATGAGTTGAGTTTTGATCATTTCTAAGCAAGAAAGAGAAGAAGACCACTTCCCAGAATGTCAAACTATTTTGTTAAATAATTAAATAAGAATTGAATTCATAAGAATATAAACTGGAATGGAGCAAAGGGATCTCAAGTTTTCTGACAGCAGCTTCTACTTTAACCGCCCACACACAAGCTCGCACAGGCAATAAGAGACATCAGCTGAATAAGATTCTGTTCATGGACACTTTTTTTCTCTTGGACACAGGACATCAACACAAAGAAACAAAAAAAGTTGTATGTGTGTATGTTTAAGTGGGCAGAGCTGCCTTGCTCAGAAGGTGACAACATGAGAGACCCTGACAATTTCAGATTTCATGTCGTCACTGAATACTCATTTTCAATATTTGTCAGTGAAATATTCCATCTTTGTGCGTGTGTGTGTGTGTGTGTGTGTGTGTGTGTGTGTGTGTGTGTCACCATTCTGCCTCTGGGCCATCCGGAATGTGCAGATTCCAAAAGAATAGTTCATCAATATTCATGTGAGTTTATGCTTTCATTAATGTTGCAGCAAATTGTCTCAGATCAAACTCACAGCTTGTATCAGCGTCCACACTAGTGTATCTCACAGCCAGAGAGACAAAGTGTGTGTGTGTGTGTGAGAGAGAGAGAGGGAGTTATCAGAGGGGGATAGAGATGGAGAGAACAAAGAGAGGGCTAGAACTGCTACAGATGGCCCTATGTTTCCAGCAGATGAAAAGGAGACTTTGAAAAAAGAAGTAAAAGATCATACAGATGAGGGGAGAAGGAGAGGAGAAAAAGAGGAGGAGGTCAAGAGAAGAAAGAGAGAAGCGAGACTGTGTAGGAAGGAGAACAGAAGAGAAGAGAGTTAAGTTCTAAAGGTATCTGTCCTACTTTGGTTTGACTAATGAACCCAAAGTGTCCTGAATCTGTCCTGAATCACCGGAGGCCCAGTTAGACCACCCTGTGCTGTGAGTGTGTCTGTGTGTGTCTGTGTTTCCTCTGCCATGTGTGTAAGCCTGAGAGACATGTTGATGTGTTTCTGAGTGAGTGTTATACTGGATGTGTGCTTGATTTAATATGCTCTCTACTGTATACTGCAGCTGTGTGTGCCCCGCGTGAGTTTAATGATGTCCCTCCGAGTCATCTGGCTTCATACCAACATCTGTATGTGTGTATGTGTCATTTGACATCAAATTGTTGTATGACCTACAAGGGTAAATTTATGCCTTGTGGTGCCACACGCACACAAATAGCAAAAATAGCAGGATCATCTAATGTCCAGGGAAAGAAGTTAAATATACAAGCACATATGCACACAGCTCAAAGATGCTAAATAGAACTATACAGGGTTCTTCTGCTTGACTCCATGAGTAAACCCTTTTGGGAAAGGTTTCACCTTGAACCCTTTCAAAGGGTTCCACCTAGAACCCAGCAAAAAGGTTATACCTCAAACTATCTGTGAAAGGTTCCACCCAGAAACTCATATGAGAGGTTCAATAGACAACTCTACTATGCTGTAACGGCTCAACCCAGACCCCTCTCTCAGGGTTATATCCTCAACAGTTTCCACCTTCTAAGAGTGCTAACAGGAAATCCACCCAGGGAGTACTAGCACAACCCCTTTTGTGTTCCAAGGTTTTTATCTAGAACCCACCCGGGCAGATCTAAAGAGAACCCATTTACATTCCAAGGGTTTCATCTCAAACCCACCCAGGGGGGGATCTACCAAGAACCCTTTTATATTCCAAGGCCTCTACCAAGAACCATTTAATATCAAGTGTATAACTTATAACCCTCTTGTCTTTTGAGGGTTCTACGTTCCAAACAGACACATTCCAAACACTAAAAAAAAGTAAGTAGTTTTGCATTTTGGAGCATAAAACAGCAAACTTAACAAACTTCTCAGTCAAGCAGAGAAGGCATGATGGGAAATGTGGGCTGTCCAGACAAATCTACCATTAATAATTTGAAACATGGGTAAACATTTGAATATTCGAGGCTGAGGATCTTTCCTTGAAGAACTCTGTCTTCCAAAAACAATTCCAAATAAAGAACAGACAGGAAGTCTTGGAAAGAACACCTGACGAACACTTTCAAAAAGTATCAGAAGCAAATGGTTCTGGGTAGAACCTCAGTCCTTCAGGAAGAACCCTTTCAGAATCCTTATTTCTCAGAGTGTAAGGACTAAAGGGTCCTGGAAATTCAACCACAGCAGCCAACTTCCAAGTCAAAACTCTTATCGGCATGTGTCCGCACTCTGTATTCCTTTAAATAAACAATCCCCAGCGCCTTGACATGTTTCTGCATGTGTGTGTTCATGCTTTCTAATCTCTATCCTCTTGGCACAGCATGCATGATTAACCATGTTCAAAGAGGACGACTATGAGTTAATGAGAGTCATGTAATTGGCTTTCATGTGCTAGATGGGCCTGTGTAGCGCAGAGAGAGGGAGAGAATGAACTATTGCATCTCATGTTTGAAACAAGATGCCAAACTAAGATCAGCAGAAGAAACTAATGGCACTGGCCTGGTTTTCCAAAGTTTATACAGTGAATAAAGTCAACATAATAAATACACATTATCTTTGACAGGATTTCTTCGTATTTTGTGTCAGCACTGGTCCGTGTTTATTAAGACAAAAAAAGGCAACTTCTGTGTGTTATTTGTAGAAAATGGGTTTTTAAGTGAGTTCTGTGATGAAGTTTGATTGCAGACAGAGGAAAAGGTGTATGCCCTGAGACATTCACTCTACAAAAACAAATACTTTCTTGTTGGTTTAATAAGGAGAGTGTTTGCAGAGAAGCTTTGACTTTTATTGTATGATAATAAAAATAAAATAACTTCTGAAAAGAATCCATGGCTACTAAGAACAAATACTTTGTGAAAATATGTTGTTACTTCACTTAAAGGCGAAACCTTTAATGTTTTAACTGTACTAAATCATAAAATGACCATCATATGTCATACTGACTTGAAATACTGGCTTCTCCTGCTTTGCTGAAACAACTGTTTTTGTAAACCCATTTCATTTTTGTTTTCAATTAATGAATCATCAATAATTTTTAGAGGGAGTACATGTTCAGTTAAAATGAACAAAATGTTAATGGAGTCTGTGAGGCAGTAAGACAGTCAGTCACTGAACTCCAACTCCAGAGTGTGTATTTTCAGAGCAGTGTGCCTTGTTTTTAGGATAACAGGCTTAGCTTAATTGTCATTGACAGACAATTGACAGTTGACAATTAACAACAGCTGATCAACTTCACTTGTCATTGTCAAAATATTAAGTTGTGCTCGTCTTGCTCTCCTGTCCCTGCATCCTGCTGGCAACCTGCCTGAGCTTCGGTCAGGGGAGGACAAGGCAGGTTGAAACAGCTCACTTCAACCATAGACTGTATATCAAATACATACTCAACCTATTGAATATACCGTTTATGTCTCTAAATCACTATTTGGACTATTTTGAATGCTAGGTTCTTACATAAATTTATCTTTTAAGGAATTTTCAGGAATCTGTACTTTACGTGACTATTTTTCTGACTTTTAACTCCCTACATCTTAACACACATATTTATGCTCTCTACTACTTGCATTTTCAAAAGACTTATTGCTTTAGTTTCAACACATATGAAGGGAATTATTGATTATTTTTATTCTGAAGACCGATTTCAACCAAAATGGATGGAAATATAACACACTGAAAAGATGATTCCTTGGTGTATCCATCAGAGCATATCACATGACAGATAGACAGACATAAGATGAAAACAACCCAAAAAATGTAAGAAGATGAAATCGACAAGAGAGGGAGACTCAACCACGGAAAAAAATGTGAGGTTCAGTTAGCATCTGTATTTCTACTTGAGTAAAAGGTGTGTGTACTTTTGCCACCTCTGCCAAATTTAAAAATAAATTCAGGGACTCGCAATGGATTTCATTTTGTACGCAGCTAACCAGTGATAAATCATTTGAAAACTGACATACTATATTATTTAGGTTCTAACTAATTAATTGAGTTTAATGCTGGTAAGTATCTGTGGGAGACCTGCAGCTCAACTTTTTATCAATCTCGATTGTACTTTAGGCACCAAAGTGTAACAAAAGGAAGAAATAAAATCTCAAGTATATGCTGAATGATTACTCTAATTAACAGAGTGAGCAGTATTGAAAAAGTATATTTTCTATTTTTCTTTTCAATACAGAGGCTGAGGGAAACTGGCTTCAGCTGGTTTTAGCAATAACGGGTAATTTGTCTTCTTCTGAGTCTGAGTGCTATATTTTTTCATACGTCTTGCAACTCATGTGTTCCCTGTGCTGGCACCCCACCAGGTCTTTCCACCAACTCAACCACACCTGTTTTGATCATCTCTCTCTGCCTTTTTCTACATCACAGACGTTATGATTTTAAATGTATGAATCGTTATATTTCCCTCTCTCGCCTCTACATCCTCCTCTATACTTCTCTTTCTGTGCTAATATGTAAGTCCCATGGCCTTTCTTCTGAGTCTCACAGATGAAGCTCAAGCTAATTGCTTTTTTAATAGCTTGGAGCATGGTTTATTGTGTGCGTGTGTGTGTCCCCATGTGTATTTGATTGTATGGCTGTGCACATGTGCAGCTGTACAGTGATATGATTACTGTAACTTGTGTAAGAGGCTGTTGAAGTAGAATGTTTTCTCATTTTGTGTTTTTCCATCAACATGCCGGTTTGATGTTGCTCTAAAGCCTCATTGTGATTTATTTAGCTGCTTGCCATAGTGAAGTGGGAAAATACAATTTTTGTTTTCCGCTTCTAATTTTTTCAAAAAATATTGAATGTAACTCTTGGGGATGTCTGTGTGATACAAGGGAATGAAGAGGATAATAATATGAATAGTTTTTGGGTCTCTTACAGCTCTTTAGGGCAATATAAAATCTGTTGTCTTAATGGACCTGCCTACATTTTTTCACACCAGAAACAGGGTGAGAAAACTCAAACACTCAAACCTTGGCACAGACATGTCAGACTGAGGCATGAAGTATTAATGTGAAAAAATATCATCATGGAAGAACAACGGGAGGCAGAAACAGAGGCGATGTGTGGCAAGACAATGAAAAACGCCATCATGTCACTCTGAAAAAGAATAAAAAGTATAAATAAAACAAAACCAAGTTCCAAAATAAATTTTTAAAATGACAAAAAAAAAAAAGGATTGTGGTTTCAAGCAGTATGCAGAGCAGTGTGGAGCTGATATGGGCCTCTCTTCAAAGGCAAATGGCCTTTCATCTCAGCCTGCAGAATCTCACGAGCACTTGTACGCACACACATACACACATGGCTATAAAAAGTCTTCATCCCCTTTGGACTTTTTCCATGCGGTAATGTTTACAAAAACGAATCACAGACGATGTAATTAGGCTTTTTTTTAAGCCTGATTCAAACAAAGATTGTATCGTGAGGTGAAAACAAATCTATACAAATTAATCTAAATTAAGAACAAAAACACAAGATAACTCATCACGCAAGTGTTTGCCCTCTTTACTATGACACACCTTTCAAATCACTGAACTGTCGACTAATTCTGGTTGTTCAAGCTGAGGTTGGAGCTATAATGGAAACTCTGTGTGTTGTCACCAAATTCTTTGTAACAAGAAAAATGATAAAGGTGTAATTTTTCACACGCTAACAAGTGCAACAAAGCTAACAGGAGAGTGAGGGAGATGTCAATCAAACACAGTCTGTATACACCCACACGGTAATTAGCTACAATAATTGAAATCACCTGTGTGTGCATTTTTGTGCATGTGTGCAGGAATTTAAAAATATGCTTTTGAAAATCTCAGTTACAGTAACAACAGCTCCATTCTGCTGCATCACACCACTTAATATGTGTCAGTTATTCCTGTCAGTCATCATCTCATTTATTTAACTTAGACACACACACACACACACACACACACACACACACACACACACACACACACACACACACACACACACACACACACACACACAACATGTCTCTTTACCCCACTTTTCTTTCTTTCTTTCTTTGAGAAATGATGACTGCCAGAGAGGTTTCTTTAACTGTATTGAAACATATATCCAATAGTGTTAAGGTTAAAGATGATGCCAATAGATATATGGACACTTAGTGACTCAGTAATATATTGATATGACACACAGTAACCCACTTTCAGGTATACACGTATGTGCACATATAAACAAACATTCAAATATAGCCCCTCAAAGTAGGAATGTCCCAATTAAGCCTTTATCCTCTGATCTGCTAATACAAGTCTTGAGCTGATATCTACTGCAAAGGAGGTTATGTTTTCAGGTTTATTTGTTTGTTTGTCGGTCAGCAGGGTTACGGAAAAACTACTGGCCTGATTTTCATGAAACTTGATGGAAGGGTGTACCATGGGCCAGGGAAGAATGCACTCAGCTTTGAAGCAGATCTGAATCATGGGGTGGATACACAAATTATTTTTCACTTTTGTTAATATTGCAAGATTGTTAACAATTGTGTCTATGGCAGAATGAATTGAAATCGCCGTGCATGTGTGAACCCATCATAATTAAAGTGAACAATGTGCTGCGACTAAAGATGCGACAAAAACATAAAAGCCTACTCAAACACCACTGTAGAAACAACGGCAGCAAGTACATAAGAAGTCAGGAATGTCTAAATTATCCTCAGTGTTTTGATATTTATACAAGTCAATAGAAGAAGTCAAGCTAGGCGCTCTTGGAGTGTCCTTCTATATATATTTTGCTTCATAATACAGCTGCACAGAGTCTACATTACAATGAGAAATCCTTTCCAATTCAGATATTTTTGAGAGCTCAAAGCTCAGCATTAAGTAAATGCAGCCTACTTCACAGCTTTGTTTAATGGTTTCTGGTTCCCTAGAGCGGTTTTTATGGTGTCTGTACTGAGAAAAGTTTCAGTCAAGAACTGCTGTTGAAGAGAGGTTTCAATAGGTCTTGAACTGCCTCTCTTGAGCCCCACCACGGGCCAGTAGCAGCCCATCAGAGGTGTGGTAAATGCTGCTGAGGCCCTGGTTCTGCTGACTCAAACTCACAACTGTGGCTAACTCATCACTGCTATTTATTTGTTTGTGCTATTCAGTGATTCACTTGTTCACAAAGGTGTGATACAGCAGAGAGGAATTATTGAAAGCATCTTGTCACTGATTGAAAGGATAGTCATGGAACATCTCAAATACCAAAGTATTACTTAAACATGCTCAGAGTGTGAGTGTGTAACTGTGTGAATGTGATCAGGGCGTTCCTGCAAATGAGAGCCTCACTCTCAGTGAACCTACCCTGAATAAATAACGGTTAAAAATATGTTACTTCCAACTGTTATGAACCATCTTGCTTGCTGCTATTTTATTAGCACTGCGGGCTGTGGCGCTCTCCAAGGTGCTGATCCTGCTGCTGGGAGCCACTAGGGAGCTATCCTCTCTTTCCCCTACTCACAGCAGTGGAAACCTCCAGCCAACAACTTACCTTGTCTAATGATTGATTTCACCTTCTCTCATGACCTTGGACTTTCTCAAACAAACGTATAACTTACCCCACCACTGACACTACCAGTACATACAGTTGAAAGAGACCATAGATTAAAAAAAACTCCCTTACTATTAAAACAATGTTCTTTTCAACCCAAAAATCATTATCACAGATTTACAAACTCTTTTCTCACCATGACAGTACTGTTTCAATTCCAAGACAAATGGATATCAGACTTAAATATACATCAGTCTGACATAAATTGGCAAACTATATGCAACAGTACATGTTCCATGTCATACAACTCAAAAATTCAAGTCAATTCAAGTTCCTACACCGAGCACACATCACCACTCACAAAATGTACCATAAGGGCTTCACAGTTGGCAACACCTACACACACTGTCCCTCTGCAATAGACATCCACTTCCATACATTCTTGCTCTTCACTCCAATCACTTTTTTAAGTGATCTCTCCTCACTTGCAATAACACAAGATCTTCAAGCTTCCATCTTAATAACATTAACTGTGTCAAAAAACACCCCAACATATTACTCATCTTGACTTCACCTATCATGTGTGTATTTACATGAGAAGAGATATCTTACATCTGCTTGTTGTTTTCTGTGCCATAGATTGACCAACAAAAAGTGAGATTAGCTAGATAACCTTGTTTGCTGTGGTGTTTTTTTGTTTTTTTCATGGCAATAAATTGGATAAACATGTCCTCAGTCTCCTGCCTTGCTGAACTGCACTTGGGTTCTCTCTGCATTCTTACATTTTTAAGGTTACAGTGAGGCTGATGCCAGCAAAAACTCTTGACAGATCCATCATGTGGCTAACACTCAAAGCCCACTCATTTTTCCACCGCAGTTTCAACTTGGGACTGTGGACTATGGGAAGAAATCCCATGGTCCACAGAGAAAGTACCAGAGCCAATATTTTAAGTGATGTAACTACATCCAATTAACACTGACTCATTCAGGAAACTGTGAAGTCATGTAAGACTACATCCTGATTCTTCAAACACTATCTGATGTGTTGTAAAAGTTGCACTAAAAAGAAGTCTCTTCCAGTGCCTGCTGGACAAAGTATTTCAGAGGGCCTTCAGGTTAAACGCCCTGGAGAAATTTACAAGCAGTGTATGCTTACACTAAAGGGACTCCAGTTTCCTTTCCATTGGTGCCCCTGGCAACTCTGCGATTTTCTGTCTCTGTCCCAATTCTCCAGCTCCTTCTAAATACGTGTCCTAAATTCTCTTCCTTCCTGACAAAGTGTGTGCTCTAAATTACTGTACCTAAGCCACTCTTGTTTTATTTCTAACAAATGCACCCTTGTGCTTTTCTATTTTTTGGTAGACAGAAAATGTGTCCGACAAATGTAATCTCTTTTCAGCCTAATATCCTTTTGAGGTTTTTAAAAACAGTGAATAAAAAGCTAAAACATAAAATGCAAAAGTGTTTGGGCAATGACACATGATCAGTCGTCCACTTTACCCACTATGTTTATGATTGTTGCAATTCTATTCTATATTTTTTGGTCCCTTTGATTACAGAGAGGGGAAAAAAGTTAGATGACTTAGAGACCAAGCTTATAAGATTGGGACTGTAAAGTAGTTCATACTGTATGTGTGAATGTGTGTGCATGATTTCAGATCCCGAAAAACTTTCCTGATTTATGTGCTATATTAAGGGAGTAATGGCAAAATAAGGTTCAAAACGGTTGATTTATGTTTGGAAGCAATGGGATTCAGGAGACTATGTCATACTACTCTCTTCTTTCAGTCGCAGGATAACTGCCTGATACCAAACCATGAGAAGAATTAATAACTATATTCAGTAAAATATCCTTTCAAACTTCATCTCTGTTACACAAGTCTTTCATAACCAAAGGCTGACTGCAGCCTCTTTATATTTAAACTTGGGGAACTGAGATGTTGTCAGAGAAATCTTATTTAGGATGCTCAGATACATACATACATTTTGACTCAGCAAGAGTATGCCACCCACGACTGAGCTGTACAGAAATCAAAAACACATTCATTGCTCAAAGGTGTACTTGCTGTATCCATCTTTAATTACAGAAAAAAATATATCTTTCATGATACAAATGTGGGAATTGGGGTGTTATTAATTGAGGTCGAGAACAATGATAATATCATTTTTTAAACTAAGAATATCAGTGTAGATCTGACCTTTTGAATATTTTTTCATCCATTATCTCACAATGAAAAACTCATTAAAGCTGTTGAGGACCATTTAGTAGAGAGCTTAATGAGCTTGTCTCAAAGACCCACAGCAGTTGGTGCAAACCAAAGAGGACTGCACTGACTCATTGTGTGTATATTGCATCACTTAAGAGTCACATGAAATAAACCAAGGGCATGTAAATTTGAAGACAGCTGTACAGTTTGTGGAAAATCATTAATACTTCCCCATGATGATGATATTCAGAACTCTGAATGAGATTAAGGCTAAATTATACATGATTTTTATTCAAAATACACCCGTCATATTCAGAGTTTCCACCAGAACAGTTACTAATGCTGGTGGCAAGTTTCTTTCTTCCCTTTTAACTTCTGTCTTACCACTTCATCTGCAAAACCTCAAATAACAGTTGAACGGGTATCATTGGGCTGAATGGGATGCTCTCAACTATCCAGTGTCTTTTCGACCATCTGTTCAGGATTCCACCCAGTGACTTGGTGTTTACTACTGCCTGATGAAACCTTAACATTATTGATACTTGTCTGTTCTTGCTCTAACAGCATTACAAGGGGCGAGGTGCTTGGCCGTACCATCGACTAGGTGTTTGTTGGCCGCACGTCGCCAACCAGAGGCTGGGCTGATGTTGCTGACTCAGTGGAGCTGAGCAATTGTCAGCAGTCTCTTCCTCATCACCATCACCTCTGTATTTTGACCATCTGAAAACTTGTCTCAGGTTTTTTTGGCTTTTACCTTTCCTCCTTGTCATTATCCCTAAATGTCACAAAGGAAATATTTGTTTTACTGAC
>JAJHUR010083589.1:0-34977 GCA_027495735.1 Lutjanus campechanus | reverse complement strand
CACGAGCAGGATGGAGACATTTTGTGTTTGTTTTGTGTTCTTTTTTTTTTACATTTACATTTGGTCTCCATTCACTGCCATTAGCTACAACCCTGTTTTCTGCTGAAACTCCAGGATTGTTTTGTGAACTGAAGATCTTCACTCATCCTCACATTGGCATAGTGGTGAGTACATATTGAGTGGACTATTACTCTGCGGTGGAATATCACTTTAAGTCTCACTTTTAAATGTATTTTTAGGGGAAAAAATTCGAACAATTTCAGAACGAAACCAACATTGAACCAATAACCACTAATGCAAACTGTGCATGTACTTTTTCTGCCAGTATTGACGTGATGATGATCTTAAAAAAATCTTAGACTGAACTTGTTGAAACCTGTAGAAACTCTGAGAAACAGTGGCAAGCCTTGCTAACACAACAGTACTGTTATTACTGCTGAGTCATGTTGATGCCTTATGTTAGCAACGTGTTTCTTTGGCATGGCATTGGCTAGCATAATGTTTGTAATCATTTGTTGTGAGAGGATTCAGGATATCTAAATGACTGTTTACAGACTCCTCTCTGTTTTTGTGTGACGTGTGCAGAAATCTCACCTTGTTGTCCCTCTTTATTCCTCTGTCTCCCCGACTCTCCTTCCCTCCCTTTTTGTGTTTCAGGAGAGGCTGTCTATGCCAGATGCCTGTCCTCTCTAAAGGATGAAAGAGTGAAGGCCAGCCGCAGCCTTTCAGGGCCACAGGGGGTCAAATTCAGCGGTGACAAGGCTACCTTCCTGGACGACATCAAAAAGGTAGAACACACAATATACTACACACTCGGTCTAATAAAACAGTCTTGTAATAAATTCTACCTTCATGAAGATTATAATGTTTTTTGATTTAGATGCATGATGCTCCTAGTTTACATCCCATTTAACATTTTACTTTTCACGGCTTGTGATCATTTATGAATGTAAAATGTTTTTGGTTTTTTTTGGTTTTTTTACAATTACTATATCATAAACGATTATTTTTTTTCCTGCAGGCCCTCTATGCCTCCAAGATCATTTCATACACACAGGGCTTCATGCTGATGCGGCAGGCAGCCAAAGAGTTCGGCTGGACCCTGAACTACGGTGGCCTTGCTCTCATGTGGAGAGGAGGCTGCATCATCCGAAGGTACATTTAACCTTGTGTGTCCTCATATTGCAAGTTTGCCTCCATGCCACCTTGTGCAACTTTATGTCAACATGCATCTTTGACACAGATGGTGAAAACTGTGGCCAGGCAGTGTAAGAGAGAACTTCTTGAGGAAGCAAGAAAAATAAAATGGAGAAGTTTTTTGTTTATTTAATTCACTTTGTAAGATTTTAGAAACTTGAAGAGTTTTTGGAAGGACAGTTCTTGGGTAGAGAGGGATAAGTTGTAATGTAGTGCCATAAAGGAACTCTGTTTTACGCTGTTTTGTGTAATGCTGGAGTGAGAAATTTAGATGAAAGAAAATGTGACCATCCCTGTAAAATCAGTGAGAGAGAGAAAAATGAGGAAACTATGCTTGTGACACTGGTTTGCTTTGTGTAATGTAACCCCAAACCAAAGGCATTGCGTAAAACTAAAACAAATCTAACACTCATGACTTGCTGTTTGTAGCAACCAGTCAACATTTTATAGTCATCCAATGAAAGGCCCCTTAAATATATGCAGAATCTCTTTTCTGTTACCACTGATTAACACTGCCTCTTCAACCCCCAACAGTGTCTTCCTGGGTAAAATCAAAGAGGCGTTCGACAGGGACGCTGAGCTGCAGAGCTTGCTGCTTGACCCGTTCTTCAGTGACGCTGTGCAGGAATGTCAGGTAGGAGGAAGGAGGAAGCGCCCAAAGACCAACCTGCAATACCCACATTGACTAAGATCCACGTTGACAAAGACACACAACAGAAGCTATTTCCTCTTTCATAAAGAAAGAAGTGAACAGTGCCTGAGGTTGATTTAATCATCAGCTCTTCAAAGTCCTCTCAGATTCACTTGGTATTAAAAATATTGTCAACGTTACCTGATCTGATATAATTTGGGCTTGGCTCAAATCAGGATTCGGTTTCTAGGAACTGAGTGGCCTCATGGAGACCTGTTGTTCTTGGCTTCACAGGAACATGACCTTATTAACACCAAATTTCACTGGAGCTTCTGGAAAACAAGCAACAACTTTGTGGAAGCTAATGGGGATCCGAATAAGAATAAAGAATTAAGCTCCATAAACAAAACAATTAGTTACCTGTTTAATATCTCTCTTTTTTCTTTTTTTTTTATAGGCGTCATGGCGCAGGACAGTTGCCACTGCAGTGCAGCATGGCATCCCTGTTCCCTGTTTCTCCACAGCTCTGTCCTTCTATGACGGTTACAGGAATGAAATGCTGCCAGCCAACCTCATCCAGGTAAGACACCCATAGATGCTGAAGAGCAGAGCCCACTGAGCATATGGTCGAGTGTGTATCAGATTAAAAAGATCACGTGTGGCTGTCATGTGAGTGTGTTTGTGTTCGGATCTAAGAGCTTTAAGACCCTGACGGTGTGTGTTTGTACCTTCATACATTTACTCATTTGTTTTTTAATTTGGTTCAGAATATAAATGTAGAGCTAAAACAGTTGGTCAGTTTTAATAATGTATCATACAAAAATGTCAAATATAAATATATTAAATGTGAGGATTTGCTGCATTCCCGTTGTTGATCTCTTTGTAATCTCTACAGTATATACAGATATCTGTGTATGAATGCAGAATCTATAGGCAAGGGACAAGATTTTGGTATCATTTGGTATAAGAAACATTTTTATGTTAATGGTTTATAGAGTAATTGATCTTCTGTCACCAATAATTGATTCAAAAGTGCTCACAACCAATCCATGTGGAGAACAAAGGATTGAACTCATAGGCCTTGGAACCCATTGGTTATCATCTGACGACAATTTAGCTTTTTATTGGCTTTTTTTTTTTTTTATGTATTTGCATTCATATGCAGATATGTGTTTATAGGGATCAGGTTCCAACTCTGTAATCTGTTATCTGGATATCAGCTGGCTACACTGGAAGACCCTGAAACGTTGGCCATCGATGATAAGATTGATATCACTGTAGATTAAATATCTGTTAGTTGAATGAAACAAGCAATTTGAAGGACTCAGCAGTAGTTAAATTAACCATTAGTTGCATTTGTATTTGGAAGTGAAATTTGTCTCTGTTTGTCTGTCAGAAGTTGTTAATGTGTTTTGGTTTTGTTAGGCCCAGAGGGACTACTTTGGAGCCCACACATATGAGCTGCTGTCAAACCCTGGTCATTTCATCCACACCAACTGGACGGGCTCCGGTGGAAATGTCTCCTCTTCAACCTACAATGCTTAAGGATCATCTTCACATCACTCAGAAACACAAACAAAATGGCGACCCAAGACAAGTTACACATTCCATATTTATAATAACCATGTCTGAATATTAACCCACCATAACAATACCTTAATCCAATTTTTTACTCCTCTCAAAGATGTTATTTTTGCAGTTTCATTGATAAAGCAGTGGAATCCTAAATTATGTGTGTTGTAAACTCTACACCCGATGTGTGTTGGTGTAAGAGACTTTTATCACTATCAACAACTGTTGACTCCATCTGGATGCTATTGATATTATGCTGGCTAACATTCACCTGCTGTGTTGGGCCCAGGGTTCACCACGTTAACACTGGATTAAGATGAACCATTGCACTGTACTGTGTTAGGCTAAATAAAGATTCCAATCCCTCTATAATTAGCTTGTATGGTCCTTACTCTGTGTGTTGTAAACAGGATTGAGATGTGTTGGTGTGTAGCACTAAATTAGGCAACAAGTGACATAAGTTGCCTGATGTATAAATAGGATGTCGAGTTTAAAAGGCCTGCCTGGTGGAAGACAGTTGAGCCATTGCCCTCATCACTGTACATCAATATGTGTCTGAGGTGAACAAAAAACATTTTGATGTGCAAAAATAAATGTGGCTGCATACAGTAGAAAAAGTTTGTAATGGCTGTAACACTGGAGGGTCAGTTGGGTGTTGTATTCTTACCTTACTCAAACCTGAATTCCAAAAAAGTTGGCATGCTATGTAAAACATATATATATATACTGTATATGTATATATTAAATCCCAAGTGGTTTGAAAGAGATATAAAAAACATTTTGGTCTATTTTTGATTAACATGGCCCCACACTTTCTCAAAGAATACAGCTCCATAATCAAAGCCATTCCTTCTGGATTAAATAAATTTATGAAGTGTCACTTGTGCTCTGGTGGATATGGTATCAACATATATGACAGGAAATGTAATAAATATATTTGTGAAATCTTTCGAAGTAAAAACAAAATAACCCCCTGAGAGGAACATTGTATTGGAACTCACGTTTGGAAGAAATAAATTGGGGGGGGGGGTTGGGGGACATGGCTTTTACCTTATAAATATTGAATTTATAAATTACTTTTCTTTTGATCAATAAATTGTTGCTGCTCAATTATGAACGGCATGGTCAAAATATTGGAACACCTCTTACTATAGTGCCATGCAATTCAACAATACCACAAACTGCTGCCTCCAAAATGACCAAAAAGTTCAATCAGCACCTCTGCAGGGTTTGTTGTATTTGATTTCATTCATTTTAGTTGGATGTAACTTAATAAACTGGCTGTGCTGGAGGCAAACTATATATATGGAAACATAATCAGAAGTATTGGTTTTCCTCCTGTCTTTAGGGGATATCACTCTTTGTCATTAGCACAATGCAAATCTGTTGAACCTAGGGCCAGCAGTGTGACAAACAGGTAAATCAGGACTCAGCAGCTGGAAATCTGAGACGGATCACAGGAAAATTACACTAAACCAGTCAGAGTATCTTTACATGCATGAGACACGGGGAGGAGGAAGTGGTGCTGGGGCAAAGAATCAAGATTAAAAGTATATTTTCTTTCTGTGCATTGGAAGGTCAATGTAAATATTTTAATTGGTCAGAAAATGAACTAACGTGTAGACTGAGCTGGGGTTTCACAGTAGAATTGTTTATTTAAAAAAAAAAAAAATCAAGACCTGAAGCCCATTTCTGCCAAAAAAAAAACAGAAACAAACAAACAAACAAAGAAAGAAGAATAAATGTAAAGTAAAGTAAATGTATTTGCAAACACTGAAGTGTTTCTAATATTTAGTCTAACCTCACTGTTATGAATTAGGCTTGATGCTGGGAAGTATATCGATATCATGATATGAGACAAGACATTGTCTCAGATTCTGGATCTTGTTATATTGTGATGTGGCATAAGCATGGCCTTTTCTTGGTTTTAAGTTACAGTGACGTAATGTTATGAAGACTGTTCTAACTGTTCTATTATTTGTCTTTAACCACTCATCATTGCATCCACATAACTGATGACTATTTCTCAGAAATCTGACTGTATTAATATTTTTTGATTTGGCATTACTACAGTATTGTCACAATATAGATAGTGAGGTCTTTGGTCAAAAATATTGTGATATTTGTCCTCCATAGCTGTAAAAATCCCCACCATATAAACACTACCTTGTTTGCGCTTGATTCCCTAAACCAACCAAGGACCCTACACACTGGGCTCCAGCTAACTACTATTTTCATGATCAGTCTGCTGATTATTGTCACAAGTAAATCCTTTAGTCTAAAAATGTATAAAATGCTCATCACAATTTCCCAGAGCCCAAAGTGATGTCTTCAGATTGCTTCTTTTGTCCAAAATCCAAATAACAGCAAAACCTCACAATTATGAATTTTATGAAGCAAATGTTTGCAAACATCTTTGCTTAAACAGTGCTGTAGGCACACTGTTCATTCAGAAACCTAATAAGCAGTATCAATTCTCCTCCCATCTTTAGAAGATGTCACTCATTATCATTAGCACAATGCAAATCTGTCAAACCTGAAACCTAAAACAGGTAAATCTGGACTCAGCAGCTGGAAGCCTAAGACAGATGATGGGAAAATGACACTAAACCAGTTTAATGTAAGAGTCTTTACATGCATGAGAAACGGGAGGAGGGACCTATAGACTACCACCTATAGAAGTGGAATTTTACAGTAGAGAATTGTTTGTTTAAAAATGTCAAGACCTGAAACCCATTTCAACCAGGAAAAACAAATTAAAAAATGAATGTAAAAATGAAAAAAAAAAAGGGGGATGATAAAAGTAATTGTATTTGCAAATAAAACACTACACTAGTCAACATTTTGACTTAGAAAGACAAAAACATGATTATGAGATGTCAAAATGTTCACATGTACATTAATAATCAATAAATAAGTAAATGAAATGACCCGGCAAATAATCCAAAGTCAGGATTTTTCCTTTCCAAATCAAAATGACATGCATGCATACAAAGATACACAATTAAGAGATAAATCAAAATGTTTACTGCATCAGGGATGTATCAGGGATATTCTAGTGGTCCAGATTAACCTGTTTCTCTGACTCCTGGGGTGGGCAGGACAGAAACAAGATGCTCGGGTCTGATTAACCTGTTTCTCCCAGTCCTGTCCCCAGGCTTGAATTCTTTACATTGTGTTTCATAACCAATGAGAAGCTATCAGTGAGTATAAAATGAGTGAGGAGGGACCCTGAAGTTGAGTAGGTTTTTTCGCAGCCTGTCATTTGGATTCCATTACTACACAGAAGCTCTACCCACTGAACACCATGGCTCAGTAAGAATACAAATTACTTTTTACTTCTTTAGGTAGTCTGTTAAATATCTTAGGAATACCTGGTTGTAATTTTTTAGAATTTGGTACAAGCATCCACTTGGATTCAAGGATGAACTCTTTAGAAGTTTCACACAAATGACTAATAGCTGATTTTATAGAAAGGATTGGTATTTTATATCCAAAAGGTCACGGGTCAACTTCATGTAACATCATAATGTTCTGCCTAGGCTCTCTAGCAGTCCTCTGTACTCCTCTGTAAACCTAGTCTCTAAGTGAAGACAGCATGTTTCTCACTGAAAATTATTCACTGGAATCATACATGTCATGTATAACATACATGGTTATAAAGTGCAATTTGGCAGAGGCAATGAAAAATGCATCATTATTCCTCTTCTCTTCAGAGCAGACATTGCAGTGATTGGTATGGCTGTCATGGGCCAGAACCTCATCCTGCTCATGGATGAGTGTGGCATCAAGGTAAGATGATGACTTTCGTGTTTCATTCCGCAACTGCCACTAAAACTTTTTGTTCCACATTCTTGTTGTATTTCACCCAGTAATCCTCACCAAACCTCTCCAACAGGTCTGTGCTTACAACCGGACCGTGTCCAAGGTGAAAGATTTCCTGCAGAATGGGGCGAAGGGCACCAAGGTGATTGGAGCAGAGTCTCTGGAGGACATGGTGTCCAAGCTGAAGAAGCCCAGGAAGGTCTTCATGCAGATCAAGGCTGGACAGGCTATTGACGACTTCATTGAAAAACTGGTTGGTAGTTTGTCCTGGAACGAGTTAAAAATCAGTTGTGGAAAATGGAGTCCTACGTAGGTTATTCAATTGGCTTTGCTTTTGTTCTCCTTCAGGTTCCACTTCTTGAGCCCGGGGATATTATCATCGACGGTGGCAACACTGAATTCAAAGACACAATAGTAAGCCGTGGAGAATAACTGTTTAACTTTAGATCTCTATTCATGATTGAGGATATTCTTACAGTATTTATGTGTTTTTGTTGCACAGCGGCGGTGCAAGTTTGTGGGAGAGAAAGGCTTGCTGTATGTCGGCAGCGGAGTCAGTGGTGGAGAGGATGGGGCACGCTATGGACCCTCACTCATGCCGGGAGGACATAAAGAGGCCTGGTCAGTCTCTACAAACTCTACTGATATACTTGGACATATTTGGGACTTTGGACATCTGAGTTTTCAGAAGTTTAGTTCATCCATTTCAGTGCACAAGTTCATCAATTTAAACACTTGCTGCTGCTATTTTTTTTTAAGGCCGCACATAAAGGAGATCTTCCAGAAATTCGCTGCCAAGGTTGGATCTGGAGAACCTTGTTGTGATTGGGTGAGTGGTATTTAGTTTGTGTTGTATGTAGTGTTTATGACACTGAGTGGTTATTATGATGTCAGGTCATCTCACAATAATCTGACTGACCTGCTCCTGCAGGTCGGAGATGATGGTGCAGGTCATTTCGTGAAAACGGTCCATAATGGCATTGAGTACGGCGACATGCAGCTGATTTGTGAGGCCTATCACCTCATGAAGGATGTTCTGGGTATGGATCATGATGAGATGTCACAGGTGAGCTGCATGGTGTCATCTTGATGAGTATTTTTTGTGTCATGTCAGCTCTGTATGATCAAATGAGGAAAAAACAACGTGGCTAACTTTAATTCATCACACTGAAACAGGCTTTTGACACCTGGAACAAGGCAGAGTTGGGCTCCTACCTGGTCGAGATCACGGCTAACATCCTTAAATTTAAAGATTCTGATGGTACACCCCTCCTGCCCAAGATCCGCGACAGAGCTGGACAGAAGGGCACAGGGAAATGGTCGGCCATCGCAGCCCTGGAGTACGGCACACCTGTCTCTTTGATTGGTAAGAGGAAGACATTTGTAAAATGCATTTTTTATGACTGTATACAGACTCCTCTCTGTTTTTGTGTGGCACTCCAGTCGTGTATGACATGTGCAGAGAGCTAACTTTGTTTTCCCTCTTTATTCCTCTGTCTCCTCCACACTCTCCTTGTGTTTCAGGCGAGGGTGTCTATGCCAGATGCCTGTCCTCTCTGAAGGATGAGAGAGTGAAGGCCAGCCGCATACTTTCAGGGCCACAGGGGGTCAAATTCACTGGTAACAAGGCTGAATTCGTGGAGGACATCAGAAAGGTAGAACATCGAGTATAGTATACACTCAGTTGTCAGCTTACGAGATGCACCTAAGACTAATGCAGTCTAATAAAATAGTCTTGCAATAAATTTTACCATCATAAAGATTACAGTGTTCATGCTTTTGTTGAAACTTTTATGGGATTGATGCTTCCAGATTACATCCAATTTCACATTGTAGCATTAGCTGCTAATTAATTTTGTGCACATAAAATGTACCTTTTTACAGTGACATTAATTTTGAATGCTTTTACTATATTAGAAACAATTGTTTGTTTGTTTTTTCCAACAGGCCCTCTATGCCTCCAAGATCATTTCATACACGCAGGGCTTCATGCTGATGCGGCAGGCAGCTAAAGAGTTCGGCTGGACCCTGAACTACGGCACCCTTGCTCTCATGTGGAGAGGAGGCTGCATCATCCGAAGGTACATACTACAGATTTGCTTTCCTGCCACCTTGCGCAACTTTGTGTCAACAGGCATCTTTCACAACGATGGTGAAAATGAGGGTTATGCAGTGTTAAGAGAGAACTTATTGAGAAAGCATGAAGGAAAAAAAAAGTTTTTTGTTGATTTAATTCACTTTGAAAAATGTCAGAAAAATGACCGTTGAATTTTTTTAATTGCAGGACAATTCCAGGGTAAAGACAGATATGTCTTCTGTAAGTCTTAATGTAGTACCATAAAGGAGGTTATTAATCTTGTTTTGCCCTGTTATATGTTAAGCTGGAGTGAGAGATCTATATCCTAGATTCTCAGACTGCGGTACGAGAGCTGCCTCTTGTGGTTCAATTTTTTAAAAACGAAGTAAATCAATTTAAAAACATACAATCAAAATATTACAAAATTTCAAATGAAAATACTTTAACTATGAGATTGCTGAGATCATTCTAAAATAATTTTTCCCCCCTGTGATATGTTTTTTTTTCTTTCTCAATATCAGCCTGCTACGTAGTCACATTAATGCATTTAGTGCATGTTTATGTCATCCATGATCAGTTACAAGATAAAGTGTGATGGCCACTGCTTTGTTGTGAGGGCACTGTGACTGTAAACAGTCAGCAATAAATAATCTTCATATTAGGAATAAGCCTGCCTCCTGCATGAACTCTCCATACCTGAAAAGGGTAGGCCTACACTGCTCTATTTTAATGTCAGTGATAATGGTAGTGGTCGGAGAGCCTAATGTGTTTCTGAGGTGGTAAATGGTGTATAAAGTTTGGGAAACACTTAATTAGATGAAAGAAAATGTGAACCCTCCTGCAAAATCAGTGAGAGAGAGAGAAATAAAGAAACTATGGACACTGGTTGACTTTGTGTACAGTAAGAGCCTACATAAACCTGAATCAAATACAACACTAAGTAGCCACCATTAAACCTTTAATGCATTTCTATTGTCCACTGAAATTTATCTTTACTTTATGCAAAATCCTTTCACTGTTACCACTGTTGATTAACACTGCTCTCTCTCCTTCCCGCCAGTGTCTTCCTGGGTAAAATCAAAGAGGCTTATGACAGGAATCCTGAGCTGGAGAGCTTGCTGCTTGACCCGTTCTTCAGTGAAGCTGTGCAGGAATGTCAGGTAAGAGGAAGAAGGAAGTGTCCAAAGACCAATATGCAATACTCACATTGACTAAGACACACAAAACAAATTCTTTCCTCTTTTACAATGAAAGGAATGTACAGGACCTCAAGTTGATTTAATCATCAGCTGTCTTAGATAGTAGGTAGTTTTCAAACAGTGGACTTATTCACGGTTTATACATCAGCCAAACTATCCTCTGAGACTGTTCAAGAGTTCTTGGTTGAGGTCTTCTGTCAACAGATCAGTGGAAAGCCTACCTGAACCCATCCTAACCCACTCAGGCTGCAGACAGTCAAACCTGACCTAAATATAGAGAAAACCCCAACTCTGGAGGCAGCACGATAAGTTAACAAGTGCATGGTGAAAAATTGTCATTTTTCTCTGCACTTTACATTTAACATTTTCCATCTTCTCCTCAAAAACAAAAACTAGATATGTCATACATTTACAGTACTAAATCATAAAATGACTATGATATGTCATTAGAGATTAAGGAAACATGTTCATTTGAAATACTGGCTTCTGGAAGCCAGGGACATCCTTCAGTGGAAGCTAATGGGGATTTGAATAAAGAATAAAGAATTAAGCTCCATAAACAAAGCAATTTGTTACCTGTTTAATATATCTCTCTTTTTTTTTTTGTTTCTTTAGGAGTCATGCCGCAGAGTAGTTGCCACTGCAGTGCAGCATGGCATCCCTATACCCTGTTTTGCCACAGGCCTGTCCTTCTATGATGGCTACAGGAGTGAAATGTTGCCAGCCAACCTCATCCAGGTAAGAAAACCAGTTTTAATTAGTGATATTCCGATACCCTTTTACCCTTCCCATTAGTGATTCTGATACCCAAACTTTGTCTATCAGCTAATACCAGTATGTTAAAAAAATAGATGTATATATTCTTAATATTTTTTAACAGCTGTATATAACTAACCCTGTATGGATGTGATATGATTGCTATCATTGTGATATGGCCTGGATCATTTAAACCCTTTGTAAAACATTAAGAAATACAGTATTTATATATAATGAATGCCATAGAACATGGCTTCACCATGCTTGGACAAAATTGCATACAGGACGGTGCAAGGAGGTAGCACTTATGTAGTACTGGATCAGTGCACTGTACTGGTACTGACTGTACTGGCATCCTATACAAATATTTGTGTTTGTCTGTCAGAAGTTGTTAATGTTGTATTTTGGTTTTGTTAGGCCCAGAGGGACTACTTTGGAGCCCACACATATGAGCTGCTGTCAAACCCTGGTCATTTCATCCACACCAACTGGACCCCCTGGGGTGGAAAGGTCTCCTCTTCAACCTACAATGCTTAAGGATCATATTCACATCATTCAAACAAGATTGAGGGTTGAGGTTATCTGAGAGAGAAGTTTTTTTTTAAAAGTTTTTATTGATTAAGTAGTAGAATAATAATTTATGTATGTTGTAAACTCTACACCCTCTGTGTGTTTTTTTGTAAAAGAATTTAATCACTGTCACAAGAGGAGCATTATGTGATCTGTCTGTCTATTATGCTACCTGTCATGTTGGGTTCACCACGTTAACACTGGATTAAGATGAACCATTGCACTGTACTGTATTAGGCTAAATAAAGATTCCAATCCCTCTATAATTAGCTTGTATGGTCTTGACTGTGTGTGTGTGTGTTGTAAACAGGATTGAGATGTGTTGGTGTGTAGCACTAAATTAGGCAACAACTGACATCAGTTGGCTGATATGTAAACAGCAGTTTAAAAGGCCTTTCTGGTTGAAGGCAGACACTTCAGGCCACTGGACTATTTCAGTGTGCATCATTACATGTCTGAAGTCTGGATATATACACGAATATTAACATACAATACCATTATACAAGCTATAAAGTCCACAACTCCACTGAGGCTGCATCGTCCAATAAATGTGCTATTTCTGTTGACTGAAAATAGTCAGCATTTTAATATGATGATATTGGTGACAGACAATCATGGGACACTTGTGCCACATTTTCTTTACATTCATGTAACCACAATAGCTTATCAGAAAATTGTGAACATGCTCAAAAGTGTCTCACACAATCGAGAAATCGTTCCTTTAAAAATAGACGTCTTTGATGCATGGTCTAACTTTCCAAGAAATTTAAATCAAAATTGTAAATATGACCTTGGCCCCACGGTGAAATGTATGCTGAACCATTTCATGTGTTGTCCTTTCAGTGATTGTCCAGTAGGTGGCCCTAAGACCCTAACACATGTTTTTTTGTGGACAACAGTAAAGCCTTCACAGTTTTGTTTATTCTAAAGCAAGATGGACATAGTGACATGAAGACCTGGATTAATGCACAGTACAATACAACAGCTCTGCACTACTTTGGTGCATTTCTTAACATGGCGCCAGAGACACTCCGATTAAAAGCTAGAGCAAGTTTTGAGGCTGATATTACACATACAACATAGTTTAACTGGTTGTCACATTAATACACATTTCTTTGTGGGTTTTATAGGGATGGATGAGGTTGGATGTTGTGGTGGTTGTGTCACTGATGAGCTGCAGACGTTGCATACCACTGCTCTCTTCTGACAACGTAATCCTTGAATCTAAATGTTATTATTTTTGGACCAGGCCCCTCCATGATAGCTGCCATGTGCGTTGGCCTCTGCCAGTCTGCCTAGGTTGGCACACAATGCAGTAGAAATAATCCAATTATTTTTCAAAAGCAAAACATGACTTTGCAATATCTAGAAATAAACATTTTCACTCTAACAGCCAGTGAGGGGTGTTGTATCTGACAGGAGTGTGTCACAGCTGCTATTACACCTGCTGCTAAACAGTAAACAAAAGCCTCACCTCAGTGCACCTGTGCTTCAATAGCTTTAGTGATTGTCAGCTTGATGTTTATGTCAAGCTTCTATCTTCTATTCAATTGTCCAGGGACGCTTCAAAGACGTCCTTGTTTGACACTTCATGTCACAGCTTTGATCCTGAAAGGGAACAAACAATATAAACACGTGTTACTACAATACACTTCAAATACCATAAACAGGCTACTCCATTATCAGAGATTCACCACAGTTGGCCCTTGGTGATACTCTGTTATTTGGATTTGCCCTATTGGATGATGAAAAAGAAACATCTGTTTTCCTATGCATTTTCTCTAATGCTTAAATAATCCAAAGGACTAAACATTCTCTACAGTTAAAGGCCTTGTATTCTTCATGAGGCCTGATGCCAAGTGAAGGTTGCATTGGAGCATGAGAGGCTATTAGAGTTCAGTGGAGGCAGTGCAGGTGGACGAGGGTGCTGAGTCATCAGCAACGCGACACCAGACAGAATGATGATGCATAATGAAGCAGGGGAAGGAAGCCTGGACAACAGATACAAATGGATTTCATTAAGATCAAATGCTCTCCACTACCTGGACTTTTGAAACAACTGTATGGTGAATACCAACAAGTAGATTTTCATCAAAACCAACAATACTACTGAAGACCAGTATAAAACAGGTCAGCAATATATTCTTTAATCTTTAAAAAAAAAAAAAAAAAAGCAAACATTTCTTTAAACCATGGGGCTCTGCAACCAAATGTATTAATTTAACACCTCAGTATTTCCATTTAAAGTCAACAGAATCACAATAAATATGAAATAAACTGTTAACTGTTCAATTCTAAATTATTCTATTATCGTCATTTCTTATAATTAACAGTGTAAACCGATTACCTTATTCTTTTATGCCTTCACACAACAATAACACTCACGGTGTCATCAGGTTCATAGCCTGTGAGCAGCCTGGTTGCCCTGGCAACGGTCAGATACATCCCTACAACGGCTCCTAATGAGCCGTTCAGGATCTTGCTTCAACAGACGACGTCCTATTAATTGGTAGAAATTAATAAAAATGTTAGCATAAAATTGATAAAATAGGGAAAATATAAAGAACAAAGCACTCTAACATTAAATCCTACATATACTTAAGTATCAGGGGAGTCAGGCAAACGTTATATCTGACTCGCTTTTATGTGTTTTGACAGGTGGAATTTAATACAAACCACTCAGGGTCGGCAAGCTATTAAGCCAGTATGCTAACTAGAGAGTATACATTAATGATACACTGTATTAATGTTTACTGAGTTTTTACCCACCTGACAGAATACATGTAAATAAGTCAGTCAGTGGTCTTTAGTACTCTAGAACAAATGCTATTACTTAACTAAAACATCACAGTTACAAATAAAGGTACCGGTGCTGGAGTACAACTAGTAATAAACTCGTTCAAAAAATATAGATATTTTAATTTTCTCGTGTCATTTTTCCTTATTCAACAAATGGCTCCACCAGACATTAAATTAGGTGCAATTACTCGTTTGATTAATACATGTATTAATTTAATTGGTGAAAATCTGACTGTGCAGTATTTTTTTGATTTAAATCTGCAAAGTCTAATAAGCCAATGGGATTTTATTGTGAAAGCCTACAACCTTTGACCCCACATCCTGCAAACAATGGGATGTCTAATCAGACAGCAATGTAGGCTAGGTGATAGCTAAAACAGATGATATAATGGCAAAAACACCAAACAGAAAATACAAAACTGTGGACATTACACTGTCCAAGGCTAAAATGGTCTGTGAGAATTTTTGTGTGATCAGAGACCAGATCAGAGGTAAAGGTTGGGTTACAGGACTTGTATTAACAGTTCTGGGCAGATTTGACTGGGAGGTAAGTGTGAATAATGGGTCAGTTCTGGTACTCAGCGTTACAAAACTCCCAGACCCTGGTCTGGGACATTTCTGGGCATCAGTATCAGTATTTGACGACCTGTGAATGACATTCAACTATCTCTCTGGTGTGTTTATTAACAGCAACTGACAAATCCTGCATATTCTATCTTTAAAGGTATACAACAAAGGCTGAACCAGAGTTAGTCTTTCATTAGAAACTAGCAGAACAAGCAGAGAAAGTTGCAGCAGGTGAACGACTGAGCTGCAGTTTGGGGTCATGGAGCTAGGGAAGTACCTCAGTGAGAAGCAGCAGCAGAGTGGACCCTCAGAAACCACATCGCCAGACAGACCACCACGCCAGACCTTCTTCTGGAACTTTTCTTTTTAAACTGCATTTTTAAATTCTTTAATTTAGTGTAACTGAAAATATTATATAGCTTGTATGAACAGATATAGGGTTTCTGACGGTTGCAACAAGTTAAATGTAAGACTTTTTAAGACCATTATCAATGAAATTTTAGATCTTTTTCACATCCATACTGGCAAAAAAAAGATGGAAATGAAGGAAATTGAAGTCCATGTTGGTTTCCTCATTTTTCTCACTTTTAAAAGTAATGTCAACTTCACAATCCAATCAATTTTTGAGAACTGTTGAAATCATAAGACCTTTTATAAGGCCTCAAATTCAGATTATGGAATTTTAGAAATTTTAAGTACCTGCAGATAACCTGTGATAATTTCTTTTACTTTTTATATCAAAAACTGGATTTTCCTTTACTAACACACCACAGAGTTTTTAAAATCCCCCTTACTCCTTCCAACAACACGGTTCACTTGTAGGTCAAGGAATTGATGACAACTTTTCAATTTATCAATTTTCTAAAGCATTTTTTCATAATATCTGCAGTTGATGACATCCAGCAGGAATGTATTTTAGATTTGAATTGTATACAGTTTTACAAACTTATTGAGTCTTTGACTGCACATCCTAAGGAAATTTCTGCAGGAAACCTTTAATAACAATACATTTATTTCATTTACATGGTTAGTAGTCCTCAACTGGTTCAAACAAATCTCCTCAAGCAAGGACAAAAAACATGAAAACTCCCACAACCTTTAAAAAACAAAAGGTCATTAGGAATGCATTTCAAAAGGCCATTTTGGAGTCTTGTCCCACAAGCTCATTAGCACCACCATGAGGTAGAACCTCAAACTACACCAACCAATACTTGCCACACTTCAAGCCAAGGACCAAATTGGCACTTCCAAATAAAAGATGTATTCCATTTAAGGCATAGAAATTTGTCAAAAAGCAAGAACCAGAGGTGGAGCCCAGTTTGAAAAATACTTACATTAATCTACATTTTATCTACATTGAGAGACGACAGCTGATTAAAAACTCAAAACTTTTATTGTACACCGCAATACTAAAATATTTCAATACAGAAAGTGTGAATTCCTGCTGGCATGTTCAATCAGTTGTTGAAGTCCCTTTGAAAAACCACTCAGCTCACACGTTCCAACCACTTTACAATCCAAGTAAACAAAATAACAAGAACACATAACTGCCTTACTGAATCTCTTTTTGATCACATTGAAAAGAAACCGACCAGTTAATACTTTTATAAGCGTTATCAGTGACTGTTAGGAGGACAAAGAATAAACTTTACTGACAAAAATGCAGGTTTCAAATTAAGGCAGGCTTTGTTTCACAAGTTTGGAAAAAGAATCAGTATGATCACTGTCAAACTGCAGGTGTGACTTTGGTCCTATTTGTGACATTTGTAAGTATAAACAAATACCGCAACCCAATTGAGTATGGTCCACTCTAAATTTCATAATGGGATGGTCCAAGGTTTCTTGCTAGTGAGGTGAGGAAGATCCTTTTCAGGATTAAGGCAGTCGTGCAGCAAATCCATTGTTGGTTTGTGTCGGCCCACCCAACAATGTCTTCAGCTTCTCCATAACTGACTCCAACCTGGATTCAGACGAAAACCTGGGCTGTCCGTGTCCGAGGTCCCTATACATGTGAATTAAAGTGTTGGCAGTTCAATTAATGTAAAGTCAAAAATAAGTCACTGTCAAGAGTGTATCATACCTAGTCAAATTCAGATTTTATTTCAGACTTCCCTTTGATTCACAAAACATAGAAAATGCATTCATAACCACTTCAAACACAAACTTTCAATGGGAACTTGTCAAACATTCACCACATCAGCCTCTGAGCTCACTTGCAAACTTCAACACACTTTCAGTGTTTTCCCCCCATACAGACTTCAGCACAAAGTCACTTTTTCACACAGAGAGGGTGGTAACAAGGAGAAAATAAAGCACACAACCAGACACAGCATTCACATCAAATCAGACAGCAAGAAAAAAGCTACGAAAGAATACAAATACTCAGAGCACTTGACATTTCACTGTGTTTTTAGAGAATTAAAGTTGATAGAAAACGATGAGAGAAAGCAGAGACCATAGGGATCTCGAGACGCAATAAATGTCCTTGTGATGGCCATTAGGAACACACTCGTACTTTGCTTCTTCCTCTCACACTCGCACAAAGCCACAGGTTCTTCTCAACTCTCGCAGGCATTTGTCTCTTTAAAAAAATGTGCACAAACAGTCCTTCTCACACGTGCTTTCTTGCTCTCCCGTTCGCTCACTCTCACTCGGTCCAACACCAATCCCACTCATTGATCTCGAAAAAGCGACAAGAGCAGACACGATTTCTATATCCATAAAAAGGGGAGAGGAAAAAAAGACAACACCCACCGTCTAACACAGTATATGCAGAGTGAAGCTGTGTTCTTTGATGACAAAGCATTTACACATGGGAAGAGGGGAACTGATACTGAGATCTGTCGAACATTGCTGCCAATGAGGCGCTTCCTCCCGGGAAATGGGGAAAGACTTGGTGAACTGCAGAAGAGATTTTCATGAAGGCGTTTCCAAAAGACGTCAAACAAAAAACAAACAAAAAGATGCAATCAACTGCATACACATACATAATTATACCAAGCCCATTTTACAGGTGGCTGACGGGGCTCTCGAGATACTCGTGCATGTTTATAAATATTTATCTTGCATGCACATTAACATTTTCTCAAAAACAAAAAAGGGAGTGTGGCAGTTTCCACTAACAAACTTTTCACCCATTCAATGCATGACTACATTATCAGTCACACGCAAGTATAAATTTTCTCTTTAACAAAATAAAAGGCAGTGTATCTTTAAATAATAGGAACATAAGATAGATGTGTATAAGAGACAGCTTCAACACACTTTCAGTGTTTTCCCCCCATACAGACTTCAGCACAAAGTCACTTTTTCACACAGAGAGGGTGGTAACAAGGAGAAAATAAAGCACACAACCAGACACAGCATTCACATCAAATCAGACAGCAAGAAAAAAGCTACGAAAGAATACAAATACTCAGAGCACTTGACATTTCACTGTGTTTTTAGAGAATTAAAGTTGATAGAAAACGATGAGAGAAAGCAGAGACCATAGGGATCTCGAGACGCAATAAATGTCCTTGTGATGGCCATTAGGAACACACTCGTACTTTGCTTCTTCCTCTCACACTCGCACAAAGCCACAGGTTCTTCTCAACTCTCGCAGGCATTTGTCTCTTTAAAAAAATGTGCACAAACAGTCCTTCTCACACGTGCTTTCTTGCTCTCCCGTTCGCTCACTCTCACTCGGTCCAACACCAATCCCACTCATTGATCTCGAAAAAGCGACAAGAGCAGACACGATTTCTATATCCATAAAAAGGGGAGAGGAAAAAAAGACAACACCCACCGTCTAACACAGTATATGCAGAGTGAAGCTGTGTTCTTTGATGACAAAGCATTTACACATGGGAAGAGGGGAACTGATACTGAGATCTGTCGAACATTGCTGCCAATGAGGCGCTTCCTCCCGGGAAATGGGGAAAGACTTGGTGAACTGCAGAAGAGATTTTCATGAAGGCGTTTCCAAAAGACGTCAAACAAAAAACAAACAAAAAGATGCAATCAACTGCATACACATACATAATTATACCAAGCCCATTTTACAGGTGGCTGACGGGGCTCTCGAGATACTCGTGCATGTTTATAAATATTTATCTTGCATGCACATTAACATTTTCTCAAAAACAAAAAAGGGAGTGTGGCAGTTTCCACTAACAAACTTTTCACCCATTCAATGCATGACTACATTATCAGTCACACGCAAGTATAAATTTTCTCTTTAACAAAATAAAAGGCAGTGTATCTTTAAATAATAGGAACATAAGATATAAGCAGTTCCCCCCGTAGGTATACTTACCAGATTAACCTAATAGCAACAGAAAAGGTCAACTCGAAGCTATCTACATTCCCCAACTAGAAGACTTAGACTCCATAGAGTTGCCAAAACCAGAGCTGAAACCGCTGCTGGAGGCGGTATTAGTGCCTGCAGCCCAACCGAGGCTAGCTGAGCTGGGGCTGCTGTAACTGGTGCTGGCAGAGCTATAGGTCTGGTCTCGGGTCGTAGTAGCTGTGCCTGCCGTTGTGGTCAGACCCTGCTGGTTAGCCAGCATGCCCATCATCCCCCAACTGCTCTGCAGCGCTGCCTGGGCAGCAGCCACCATTGCCGGGTTAAGACCGAGAGCCCCAAAGTTAACCCCACCGCTCCCGCTGCCTAGCCCACCACGATTACTGCCATAGCCCTGACTGAACCCACCAGCCCCAAACCGCCCTCGATCCATCATTTGCCTACTATTATTGTGTTTGGGCTCAGCGTTGGAGATGTGCACGCTGACACCCTTGATGATCAAGTCCTCTCCACACAGGGCTTGGGCGACCTAAGACAGAAGTGAGGGGAAAATTATTACTACAGTCATCATTACGCTATCAATTAATAATCAAACTCTGCCAGGGCTCAAGACTAACAACATCCCATAGACAATAGAAAATATCTTTGAGATGAATAGAGATCTTCCTCAGGATGCCTCCTGGACAAAAGGGAATTTTGTATTGCTATGCTATCATTTGCAAATTCTTTTCAACCTATATTAAATTCAACACAGTACAAAGACAAGACATTTGATGTTCATACTGATCAACTGTTTTTGTAAATATATACTCATTCTGAATTTGTTGCCTGCAGCTCATTCCAAAACAGCTGGGACAGGGGCATCTTTTAACAACACTCAGTAAGCGTTTGGGAATGGAGGATGCTACTTGTTGACGTCTTGAAATAGAAATTCTTTCTTATTCTTGATTGATACACGACTTAAGGTGTTCAACAGTCTGCGGTGTCTGTTGTTGAATTTTATGATTTATAATGCACCACACATTTTTCAATAGGAGACAGGTCTGAACTGCAGGCAGGCCAGTCTAGTACTCAACACAAAGCCACACTGTTGCAACACATGCAGAATGTGTCTTGGCATGTTACATGCATCGAATTCAGAAGAAGTGTATATTTACAAAAACAATCATGTTTATCAGTTTGGCCATTAAATATCCTGCCTTTGTACTGTCTTCAACTGAATACAATTTGAAAAGTATTTGCAAATCATGGCATTCTGTTTTTGCTTATGTTTTGAACGGCATCACAACTTTTTTGTAATTAGTCTCACTTGGTAAAAGACAAACTAAGAGTGCTGACTATAACGGAGAACGTCTTTTCATGCTGTCATTATCACTGGCAAGCTACTCAGCATGAGACCTACAAAAAATATTAAGATTCTATCCCTAAATTTAAATAGGTTAATTTTTTTTAGTCACTAGATTGAAGCAGTCTAGCTGCTTGCTACTAGCTAGCTAACTTTAGCCAGGCACTAATTACCCAGAGGCTATGCTGAGTGAGTGAGTGAGTTTAAGTGTACATTTAGCTGGATGATTTCAATACATTATTGTGATCAGTCTAATTGGTTGATTCTGTGATGTTTTGATTCTAATGTTAAATAATACTTCACTTTGAACAACAAATTTGTGTAGAAATCAGCAGGAGAGTTAGTAATCCATTTGCATCAGGTGGGAAGCATTACATAAACTAAATATAAAACAATGCGAAACAGCAGTTATCTCAAAATAAATCTACTTAAATAATTATTTTCTCAACATTTTAATGGTGTTTCATTATGCCACTAAAAGCTAAGATATAATATTATATAACTGATAAAGTAAAGAAACAACATCTTGATTTTGGGATGGTTTACATTGACTTTAGGGCATTAAAATAGTTTTTTTTGGGACAATTCTGGGATGGTGAAGTTAGTCTAGGGCCCAAAACTGCCATTTATGGTAAATCTCACCTGGTCATCGGCAAATGTGACAAACGCAAACGCCCGGAAAGGTTTGGGGATAAAGACATCTGTGACTTCGCCATACTGCATGAAGTACTGCCTCAGTTCATCAGTTGTCATGTCCTCTGTACAGCGGCCAACAAAGATTTTACGGCTCCGCATGGGCTCATCAGGACACGCCTGAGAGGACAGAGAGGCACAGCAATAAATGAAGCAATCTACATTATGTGTCTTTTACATAAAGCTTCTGATTAATTCACAATTTGTTTTCCAACATTTAATAAACTTGTATGACATAAAATAAAGTGTTTTGTCTTATTCAAAAAGACATTAAACTCAATATTAACATGTAAGATTAAGACATCCAACAGCAGAATTCCAGATGACCACCAATATTTTATCAACTGATCACTGACCCAAAGTCGATCTGACTTAATTTATATCATTTGGTTCTTGACTATACATGCACTAGAACATACCTTTGAGTTGGGAAGTTTGCAGTCACACCACCGTCCATCAATCATGTGTCTCTGAGCAATCACTTTGGTTTGTGTCTCATAGTCAGTAAACCGGACAAACCCAAAACCTTTTGAGTTACCAGTCTTTGCATCTCTCTTGACCTGGAGCGAACAAAAGAAATGTAACATTTATTACCAATTTTAATCAACCCAGAAACATAGCAAGAAATCTGTATTACACTTCAAGCATAACAAAGAAATGTTGACAAAAATATAGATAGCCAGACAAGACATCACTACCTGCACCATGATGACTTCACCAAAGGTAGTGAAATAATCTTTCAGGTCTTGTTCTGTTGTTTTCCATGGCAGCCCGAGGACAATGAGATCTGATGTCTTCTGAAAGCCCCTCTTTATTTTCACAGCTGAGGCAGCATCTATTTCCTCCATCTTCCTCTTGTTATCTGCAAAGAATGAATAGATACGAGTAACATTAGGAAAAAGACCCAACCACATGTAAATGCAAATCTCCTTGAAAAGCACTCTTTACTGCCTGGTGGTCGACCAAGATACAACACATGGCCAAAAGTGTGCACACCCCTCAACATTAGCGCCATATTATCTGGTTGTTGAACCTCTCACTCCAAACCCATGCAAATTATTACGTTGCTACAACAGTAAACACCCTTCTGTGAAGGTTTTCCACAAGATTCTGGAACCCGGCTGCAGGGATTTGCTCCCATTCAGCCACAAGAGCATTAGAGAAGACAGGCGCTGATGATAAAGCATTGCTCAATTCAGTTCACTCAAAAGGTCTAAGACGTTGAGGTCAGGGCTCTGTGCAGGCCAGTCGAGATCCTCCACATCAAACCCAACAAACATTTCCAACATTTCTGGAGCCAGCTTTGTGCACAGGGTAATTGCCATATTACAACAGTAAGGGTCTTAATTTTTGCCACAGAAGTTGTCAAACTTATTGTTACTTTGATAATTATTTGGTATCACATGTTTAAAATGATACAATGACTGTAATTTATAGTATTGAAAGTGCTGAAGCTATTTTAAAAAAAAGATCTAAATGCTCACTCAAGAACCAGACAGTGTTCAATGACTTTTTCTGTACCAGCACTGTATGCCAGTTGGTAATTTAAAAAAATAAATAATTATTGTATTTTGTATGCCTAGGATTTATTCTTTTTGCCATGGTAACTTCTCTGTATACTAGTACAATTCTCTTAAATTAAATTATGTAACCAGACTCTGTTGCCAGTTTCTTATGTACATCCAACTGAAATTAATGCAGTTTATCTGATACAACATGCCCTGCAGAGGTGCTGATTCAACTTGGTGGTCAATCTGGAGGCTGCAGTTTGTGCTACTGTTGAACTGTATTGCACTACGCTGAGAGGTGTTCCAATATTTTGACCATGGCATTCATAATAGAGTTGCACTTAACTCTCAACTATTTTAATATTGGATTGAATTGTTTGTTATTTTACAAGCAAAAATGTCAAACATTTTGTTTCATCTCATGCTGTCATTCACTCAGGTTTAATTTCACATCTCATGCTGTGCAATGTCAGTATCACATTCAGGTATACTACGGTTACAACAACGCAATATAAATATTTTCCTATGCGCAATGGTGTAAATTTGTTGACTCTGCTTATTGTTTTTATTGTTACTATATATTTTTATACTTCCACTAACTTATATTGTTCCTATTTTTTACATTCCCTATTTATACGGCACGGATACTTATGACTATTGTTTTTCTTACTGATGCTTATTCTGTCTTGCTATACTTCCTGCTGTTACACTGCAAATTTCCCCACTGTGGAACTAATAAAGGAATATATTGTTTTAATTTATCAGCCCCGATATTTATCATGCATCACTACATTTTTTCCACAATTGTTGACCTTTAAATGATGACCTGATTAATAACAAAAAAAATAATGCAAATACACATTTAAGTGTGAGGTAAAGCAATTCATCAGCAACATTATGACAAAAATGACAAGTTTCATCAACAACCCCTTACAACAATTGTAACAAAAACGTAACATTATAGTCTTCATGAACGTAGTATTTCTTGCAGGGCTGATGCATTAGGTGTACCTAATAAACTGGCAAGTGGGTGTTTAGACAGGGTTCACCTCATGCTTGTCATATAATACTCGCTGAAGACATTAGGCAATGCTCAGGTCATTTTCCCCAACACCTGTCTCACCTTTGGGGTAATTGACGACATAGACCAGGTTTCCCCAGTCGGTCTCGGGTGCATGTAGGACCCCCTCCACCAGACGGACTCCCCTCATGCACTGGGACTCTGGGTTCCTGTACCGCAGTCCGCACGCCCCTGGAAACTGTGCTGCTACCGAGGACAGCAAAACAGTCCCGTCGTCCTCTGAGGGGATCTCCATGGGCTCCTCGTTTTCATCCTCAGCCACACGAATGTACAACTCTGACATGATCTGTGAATGGCCGAGCGCTGGTCCAAGCGGAATCAGCTGATTGAGCTCAAGTTACTGATAAACACCGGAATGATGCACACGAGTTTGAAGCGTCGACCCTCGCTGAAGTTTACTTCTGTTAGCTGGCTGACGCAACTGAGATGCAAGGCCAGTCAAACGCAGACAGACACCCCGTGTGAAACGCTAACACTCACTCCACAACTCTCTAACATTTAATAGCTTACGGCCATGGATAATGTATATGTTCTCCTCCACCGACAGCACGCACAGTAAACAAGTTAGCCAGCTAGCTAACAAGCTAGCAAACTCCAGACAGCTTGAAAAATGAATGACCATCCAGTTTCGCGCTGTGTTTACTGTCAACAAAAACACGAGTCCTCTTCTTGTCTGCGAGCGTGTTTCCGTAAATCGTACACAAATAACAACATCGACAAGTTATGTTATTCGGTGAAATTTAAGTACGAAATCGTCAGACCCCAGTGAATATTTGCATCTGCTCACGGCTAACCTCTCTAACCTCGAGCTAGCTAACAAAATGGCTGCGCAGCTTGTAGAGATGACATCATCTAGTTGGGAGGGCACACTGGTAATTTTTGTAGGGATGCCAAAAGTTAAAATTAACAACATTTAGTTAATACTTGGACTCCAGATCACCAGTTGTCGTTTACCGTTTATTCATTTGATTTAAACGGTATGTGGTTAACTTTATTAATCATGTCCTACTTTATTACTGGCAATGGGCAAAGTTTAAAGCTGGTGAGTCACCCTTTGAAGTCTAACTATAACGGTTCACCTTAGAAGCCCAAACAAAAGGTGCGCACTGAGAAATTCTATTGAACAATATATTGTTTTTAAAACCGTGGGACCGTGTGTCGAGTTTATTCTAGCTTTTAGATTTTTTGGTTTACATTTTTCAGATAATTATTGACTAAGCCATGATCATGATGAAATATATTTATTATATGTCTAATAGGTCTAAAATTATCTTTGTCACAGTGTATCATAAGGTGAGAATACAACACCCAACTGACAGCCAACGTACTGTGCAGCCGAAGACTGTTAAAATTCATAACAATATTTAGTTTATAATATGATAAGAGAAGAGAGAAGAAGATAAGTTAGGACCTTATCAGTTCCAAAGGAAATTATTTTGCCAGAGACTGCTAAAAATACAGTAACCCATGAAAAGAATGATAGAGTAATAAATATAAAAGTGTATAAGGAGTAAATTAAAAAGTGCCTAATAATTTTACAATGAAAGTACTCTGAGTAAAGTTTTTTTTTTTTTTTAAGTAAATAACTAAAACAGAAAGGCTGTATTGGCAGTTATGTTGAAAGTAATATTGGCAGTGATAAGTGAAAGGTGTATATTGTATAGGCTATTTTACATTTTTATTCTTTATATTTTATCCCATTTTTGTTTTATTTGCATTCTATTCTTTACGTTCGATCCTTGAGCTACTGTAATGAATGAATTTAGCCAGTATGGGATCAATAATGTTTATCTTATCTTATCTTGTCTGAAAAAGCACTATTGCACATGATATTCAAAGTAATAACAAAAGCTTTCCTACTTCTTCAAGATTAAATGGCATTGTGGTAGTTTTGTTGTGAACCTGATGTCAATACTTATAAACCCATATTTTAGTGGTGATACCAAGTTTTCGAAAAATATCAAACATGTCAGGATGAATTTGGGGGAGATGTGTATAAAACAGTTTAAGAAATTTGGAATATTTGAATTTGATGGTTTAGTGCTGCCATAGAAAAACACTGATGACAGTTTGGCCTGATAATTTCACTCGCTTGCCTGTTTTTCGCACATGCTGGAGACATCAATCATTCATTGTGACTTTTTTATCACTTGTCTCTAACATGTCAAAGCAAATACACCTGTTTTTCCCCCCCTTCCCGGTGTCATCAGCCCACTCACCTACAAATCGGCTGTGGTCAGACTTTTCGTCAATGGAAGCAGCATGGATCAGATCAGATTGGGCATCCTACTTAGAGCTATGTGAGTAGCATGATTTCGGAGAAAAAATGACTTAATATCTCAAAAAATATTAGCTAAATTCTATATTCTTTTCTGCAGTCTTTTACAGTGTTTTATCATTGGGAGTGTGTTTCCCATTCAGAAAAGAGAATGGATTGACACCCCAAGAGCAACTTTAACAGGTAAACCTTTATTCTGTGATGACATGCAGTTGTTACTGTTGCTTTCACACGATATGTGAGAGGATGTTTACATTTTCAGAGGGAGATGTGTCATGTTTCTCTGAATACATGGAGATGTGGATTCACAGTGCGAGGATTGAAGGGCTGAGAGTTTGGCTGTCTGGGGCGTTACAGATTCAAGGTAACTATTTTTGACACAAAGAGAAACAAGATTAAGATAAAATCTGTAAATATGTCTCTTCTGAATATCCTCTCGCTTTCAACAAGTCAACCTCACATCTCTGGATCACCTGAACCTCCAGCTGTCTGCCTGTGGATTCTCTCTGCACAAAGACCCTGACAAGAACTTTATTTTTAGAGTCAGTTACACTGGATGCTTAGTCCAGCAACAGGTACGTCATCCTTTTAAGAAATATCTAATCCATATACAGATACTCTGACATTTGACCTTTTCAGATCAGCTTGCTGGTGACCATGCTCTGTTTATATGTTGATTGTTCAGCATGGCCACCATGTCCTGATGCTGAATTTGGTGAAGAGGATAAACCAATTCAGAGGCAGACCTCATAGTTTCGTGATGAAGTGTCCCATTGTGTCTGTGCTGCCCAGCAGAGAGCGAATCCAGTGTGACCCAGAGTTTATCCAGGTAACTGCTGCTGACTGTGCTGGAAGAAGTGTTAAAAGTCTTTACTTAAGTAAAAGTACCAATACCACACTGTAAAAATATTCTGTTACAAGTAAAGGCCCCGCATTTAAAGTGTTACTTGAATAAAATCACCAGGAAAATGTAATTTAAGCATCAAAAGTTAAAGTACTCAATACGGAAAAATATCCCCAGTGACTGTTATATGTCATATACAATTATATATATTATATCATTATTGGTCCTGCATTTCACTGTTGTAGTTGTTGAGGAGGAGCTTATTTTTATCTTTATTGTATCTAACTGTAACGACTAATTATTTAAATTATGGATTAATCTGTTGATTATATTCTTTATTAATAAAGTGATTGTTTGATTTATAACCAAAAGTTTAAACCTCAAAATAATTTCAAATAACTTTAATTCATCATAATAATAGATATGATAATAATGATAATAATAATGATAATAGCAATAATAATTTAAATTCCTTAAACAGTTAAAAATAAAAGCAGTAAATCTTCACATTCGTGAATCAGGAACCAGTAATGTTTTTGCATGAAAAAATACTTGAACAGATATCAAAATAGTTTAATTATCTTCCCTTGAAGGTACCACTTTACAATACCACCTAAGTGCGGCCCATGTGCAGAGGCCATGAGTTCGGCTTCTGCCTGTTGGCCTTTGCAGCCTGTCTTCCTCCCTCTCTCAACCCCATTTCCCGTCTATCTAAAGTTGTCCCATCAATAAAGAATAAAAAGCAAAAAAGAAAACCCTGACAAAACTATTCTTATAAATATTTAGAAATGGTATGTTATTAATTAGGCTGTAACTTTCTGAATCTTTAATAAGCTGTTACAACACATTAGATAAAAAAAGGCTACAGTGACCTGCTGCTTGCCCAATAGTGCACCCACATTTATCTGTACTGTTAAACCTCAGATCTCATTGCTACCCCGTCTTTTGTATTGGCAGCATTTACACCTGTCAGTTTAGAAGTTACTGGCATATAACCACCATCAGCATATCTTAATAGTCAAAAAGTGTAATTTGGCATCAAATTAACATATCAAATTACTAGATAAACATACACTCAGGCTTTGGCAAATTTTACCTTGACATTTGCAGTGTGAACCATTTTACAACAGCTGTGTTATAATTTGTTCATCATTGTTTATTAATGATTTATAGTGTTTTCAACTTAATTGATTCTAAACCATTTATAAATAATTTGTAAAGTGGTGCCCAATCAACTAATTGATCAGTCCTCTACTCATATCAGCTGTACTTGTATATGCTGGTAATTTAATTCATGACAAAACATATTTTACTGATACTCTCTGTATGTTTTGTATGCAGAAATCTTAATTTGTAAAGTAACTGGTAACTAAAGCTGTCAAATAAATGTAGCAAAGTAAAAATTCTTCCTCTTCTACTTCTGAATTGTAGAAGTATAAAATGGCGTGACATGAAAATACTCAAGTAAAGCAAATTTGTACTTAAGTACAGTACTTGAGTAAATATACTTAGTTCTATAACTAACAGCTGAGTGGAGTTCATTTTATGTAGGTCAACTTTGCACTGTTTTATCCAAGTATTTTTCTTTGTTATTTGCTATTCTGATAAGATTTGCATGTGTCTCTAGGTGACCAGACAGGTTCCCTATGACAACTGGGACAATGAGGTACTAATTGAAATCAATGTTATGATTAAATCAAAGCTTTAAAATATGTTTGCACAATAAATGTTAGCAAAAATCATTGTTCATGTGTTTGACTGAGAGGAGGAGAACAGGCGGAGGGGGTTTGTCTGACTGTGCATGTTTGGTTGTATATTGCAGTTATACTGGTCTCTGTCACTGAGCGATCACCTTGTCGTATCTCTGGAGGATGCCGCCCCCATCCAGATGAACATTGACATGACTGGATCAAACATCACAGTTCAGGGCAGGAGGAGGGACGTCTTGATTTCTGTCGAAGTAAGAAACCTTACACAGCATTTAGTGCCATCTAGTGGCCACTGGCAGCATTACAACTGAAATTCACTGAGTTGTTTTGGACTGCCTTTGCTTAATGCAGATAATGGAAAATGAAGGGGAATTCTTGGCCTTGAAGCTGGTCAGTGGTCAGTATGCCTACAGTATGGAAGCCACGTGTCCAAAAGGTGGGTAGTAAGCAGTGGATTAGTACCAGAAGTTATTTTCCTTTGCCACAGCACAAGCTTTAATATGTGTATCCCAGTCACTAGCGGAAAAAGTAAGTAAAAATACCTATACAACAAAATACTCCATTACAAGTCAAATCTCATCTAAATTCTTACTTATGTCAAAGTACACTAACAGAAAAACACACTTACAATAGCCAAAGTACAGTTGTACTGCAGAAAAGTTTCCTCTGTCAGTGATATATTAATTAGATTAATACTGCTTAATTTTTAAGCACCATTTTACTGTTGCAGCTGGTTGACATGGAGCTAGCTTTGAGTACTTTATATAAAGCTTTGTTTGCTGTTTAATGTAGTTGTTCCCAGTCTTGAGGACAGGCACTTTCCAAAGGGCTATGAGACAAATCTGAGGGGGTCATGAGATTATTATTGCTACACAAATCTGAATTCACATTTTGGTCTTTTGAAATGTTGCATAATTTTACCTCTATAGGCTTTGAATTTATATTTATTAGCTCTTTTGTAATGGCTCAAGTAGCAATTCAAGCTACTGGTACTTTGAGTATTTCGATTTTGTGTGACTTTATACCTCTACTCCACTATATCTCAGAAGCAAACATTGAACTTTCTGCTCCACTACATTTGTCTGACAGCTTTAGTAACTAGTTACTTTTCAAATTATAATTATTTTATACCCCTCCTGCCTGGTAAAAACATGTATCTCTAAATTTGATGGTTGTGAATGTGAATTGTTATGATAAATTGAAGGATTAAGTGTTCCTTTATTTGTTGAGAAAATTCTTCTACGTCTTCAAGCTAAATAAACTTCTTAAAAACATCTTGGCTGGATTAGCTGGAAAATGCATTGTCACAAAACTGTAAACAGACAGTTTTTCTCATGAAAAGTTGACTTTTTAGAGATACATGTTTCTCACAGGACAGTGATGCTACAAACACATGATGATCTCATAGAATATGATGCATTGTTGTAGATTAAACTGCCCAACAGTGGCATATATAGAGTAGTTCAATTTAGTTCAACCACAGTGTACGCCCAAATCAAAAAATGCTCCAAGCACCCAAAAAACAACATCCTAAAGCAGTGTCTTTTCCCAAAAATCAGCACCTGGTTGCTTAAAATAATTCACAGACCTTGTTGTGAGCAGTTTCATGTATGAACTACTTTCTTTCTGCAGCCGAATCTACCAGCGCTACTTTAGAAACCACCACTTTCACTTCTGCTACTTTAAGTAAATACTAACATAATGCCTACATACTTGTACTTTTACTTGATCAAGGGTTTGAATGCAGGACATTTACTTGTAATGTAGTATTTCCAAGGTGTGATATTAGTACTTTTACTTAAGTAAATAATTTGAATACTTCTTCCGCCACTGGTAACTACATCTGTAAATATGAAAATATTCCCATTTGAAATGTTGAAGTAGAAAATTTGTACTGAAGCACAATACTTGAGTAAATGTACTTGATTACTTTGCCCCTCAGATCCCAGTAACACATTTTGTCCCTGATGTAAATTTCAGTGACCACGTCCACATCAGAGGTGACGGTGCTGCACATTTTCAAACAACACATGGGTTTGACCAAGCGAGGCAGCTCTGACAGTGAAGCACTGACAGTCAGTAATGTCTCAGTGAACCAGACAGATAACTTCACTCTGCACGAGACGAGGGAATTTGTGATACTGATCATCCCCACAGCCCAAATACTCCAGACCAAGGTTAGTGCTGAAACAACAGGTAGTGCATTTTGTGTCTTGCAGTTGGGTCAGCTTCTGACGTTTGTTAAAATACAAGCACGGTGCGTCTTTCTCCATAAGGATTCGTGACTGTGTAAAACATCTAAAGCAGGTTTGTTTTACAGGCCTGCACAGACAACAAACAGCTCCTGCAGCCATTCTACAGGGTGGATGTTGTGCTCACCTTCAAAGAGACAAATCACAAAATGCACTGGAGCATGGAGAACACACTGCCATGCACAGGTGAGTGTGCTGCTGATGAACACAGTAAAACTAAAGTGGTGATTAATTATTGGATGATATTTTGACCACTAGCCATTGAAAGGCTTTTACTGTAGTCACACCAGGCACTTACTTCTGTTTGGTGCTTAGTCAACCAATCATTTAACTTTATATAGCACCTTTCATACTATTTAAAGTGAGATAAAAGTTAAAACTAAAGTGACTTACTGAAAGAAACTTAAATAAGATTTAAAAAATCAAAACAACAGAGAGAAAACCATCCATTATCTAGTTGGAGGCTTGTGGGGGCTGGAGCTGATCCCAGCTGACATACATGATATGTATATGTGATAAAAGTTTAAAAGACTATTAAAAAAAACAGAGGAGCATTCTTAATTATATTAAGATGTTAATGTATCTGCATATATGTTATCAACTTTATATCAACACTTATCCAACATATTGTCACTGTTGGGCGCAAACCTTGTATCTCCATAGTTTGTCATTTTAATTTTATTTTCCATGAATCAATGCTACTGGTCACTCTTTATGTCTGTCTGTTGGTGTTATATTAAGCAGTGCGAAGTGTTAAAAAGAGCTACAATCTTTGACTAAGCAGCATTCAATTAGTTTGACAACACAGTTGTTGTTGTTGTTTTTTTTTTCATTTCCTGAAAAATAATGGTTTTAGACATACAAGGTCTCTGCCCAGCAGTGATATTACCTTGGACCTCTTTTTTTGTAACCTTCAAGCTCATTACCGACTATACCATTATAGAGATTCTGCTTATAATTACAATTCTTACATTCAACAATGATATAAAATATACCTCCACAGACAGGCCTGCTGCATCATACACATCATCTCCTGGTCCAATCACCACAGGCCTGTCCACTCTCAACTTTACACATGAGAATTTAACTACAGAACAGCCATCGCTGGACCGCTCCAGCATTCCCGTTGGGAAACTAAATGAAAGAGCTCCATTCAAAGAAATGACTGCAGAGTTTTCCACAACCGATTCACCTCACACACAGATGGAGACGCACAGTTTTAATCTCCACATTGATGAGACATCGAAGAGTCAAAATGGAAATTTTTCTGTCAGGTTTGACGATGACACTGTTACTTCCATTAATGCAACTGAGACACGCTTTTTTGATGTTCTAAATGCAACCACAAATACTTCAACAGAGCTGGGTTTCCTTGATTCATCAACTAAAACATTAGAGACATCTGTCCTCTCAGCAGTTCTACCTGAACAAGAATACCCACAATTCAACACAACCAGTGGAAATAAAGACCAGCGGAAACAGTACCAAAAACTGAAGTGGATTTGGGAAAACTAGGAACCTGACAAACTTTGTGAAATATGTGATTATTACATTACAATTTTCTTCATTTTGTGTTTTCAAAGTCACAAAGTTTCAAATGCAGTGTTAATGTAGTGACACCATTTCCTTTAAAGCTGCAGCAGACAAAACATCTCTGCTGCCTTGTCTCACCCAACAAAGCCCCTACCACCAAATGACACACCAAAAATGCATATGCATTGCATAACATGCTGTGTATCTTCAATCTGAAAATGGTGTGAACCGTTTCCACTGTGGTTTAGGGTTGAATGACATGTTTCCGCGAAACAGTCTGCAGCACTGCGTAATGGACTTTGATGTACATTTTCTATTGTTTGGTGGGTGTGCCAGCAACGACTTGTAGATAAACACCACCACATTAAAATGGACATGAAATGCTGTGTTGCACACTGTGTTCAATGCATAACTGTTTCTGTTGTGCATTTTGCTGGGCTTGAAGCAGAACGTCAGAACTTCACTACAGAAGTGCCTACTGTTTGCACATGACCTGTGAAGTGGGAGCAGGACAGGCTCTGCATCACTCTTCAGCCCTTTACACCACCACAGCTCCTGCCATCTTGAAAATGTTCCTCCAAAGTTGCCCCTCATCTGATTGGATTTCTTCTGCTTTGAGGTCTTCCTTCTTTTGGCTTGTTGGAAACCAAGACACTTGAGATATAAGATTTTTACTTGAGATATGAGATGTATTTTTAGTATTTAACCAATAAGACAGTCTTTCCCTAACCTTAACCTTTAGTGCTTTTGTTGCCTAAAACTATCCTAGATCACAATATTTCTTCACCTTAACCAAAGCAATTTTGTTGCAGGAGTTTGGTGTTAAATTTCTGTACTTTCTGTGCACGCTATCCAACCCAACATAATTACAAAAACAATTTAGTAATATATAAATGTGATTTCTAGGAGACAGGGTTAAAATTAGTTTTTTCAACCAAAATTATAATGAAATGATATTATCAGCTGCAGCTTTAAAGCTTTTTGACTCACTGCTTTTGTTTAATTCTCATCGGTGTCACGTGTTACATGTGCGTCTGTTTGCAGTCTTTAAAGGTGATGCTGTGGTCAGTCAGTGCTGTGAAGGTTGATTATACAAGCAGAAATACAGCCAGACCCTCTGCCAGCCGCTGCCTGAGGGTGGACATTATCCAGACACAGACAAGGCAGGCGTTAAATAAACACGTCTCTATCCGAGCAGCACAACAGGCTGATGTAGAGAAGACCCTGCAGTTGTTACAGCCGATGCCACCTTAGGAAGAAGCCATGTGGGACAAAAACTTATAATAAAGACTTGATTTTCAATGACTTTCTGCTTGTCAGCTCATGAATCTCATACTTTGAGAAGCTTTATGTTTCTTAGGGTGAGACTGATGCTTTAAAAATGTGTTTGTTTTCCTTCTGTTAAATAAAACAAATCCATTTTCTGATCCTAAACATTATTTCAGTCTCTGTGGTGTCTTGTTTCAGTACACTGATCCAACAGGAGAGGGCACTATTGAATGTGTTTTCAGTAAACTCTCCAGCAAGGCCTGCAGCCGGCCTGCAGATGCTTTTTTCTCCAAATTTGACCAGTTTTTACATATTTTTGCAAATATATATTTTTTTAACTTTTTGTTGTTTTTTTGTTTTTGTGTGACATCTGAACTGTCTGTGCATTGTGTCATTGTTACAACTGTGCCATACAAAATGTAGTAGAAAGGGAAGTTTACTTAAAGTATAGTTAATTAGATGCTTTAAATATGACCTCCTTAAATGTATTCCATACAGAATTACAGTTATGAACCAGCTCCTTTTGGCTAAAATGACTGAAGACGTCTCACTTATGTTTCCACCCTTTTTTTTCCCACCTTTGTTATTGTGACCTCCTGGTATGCACCAAAGCGTCTGTAAATGATAACAGTGCAGTGTTGCGCAGTTACATGCATCATATACAATGGGCTGTGGGGCAGAAAATCTAAACTTCCTTGTGCCTTTGGTCCCCATCTGCTCAGTGAACTTATGAGCAGGAAATGGAATAAGTGGTGCAAAAAGCACGCCAACATCCCTGCTTCTTTCATGTGGCCTCTCCCGGTCATTACCCTATCTGTACCGACTGTTAACTGTCTTTACAAAGTTAAAAATCCCTTTCATGTTTCACTGTTTCTTTTTTGTTTTAATTTCAGTCAGAGCATATGGTTTGCACATCTGGGAGATGCTAAGCATGGTGGCACCCAGCCCCCCCCCCCCCCCCCCCCCCCCCCCCCCCCACACCACCCC